>JAATLQ010035771.1:0-12064 GCA_013421005.1 Heliconius erato x Heliconius himera | reverse complement strand
CGAATATGTATTTTTACTAATTACCCAAGGGTAGGTTTAGGTTATACAAGTATAAACTGAACCTAAACCTATTGTATACATCCAGCTTCCAGATCAACACAGTAAAAGTCACATATTTATAGCATTTAATAAAATTCACCCATACCTAAGAAATATATAAGGAGGAACTAATATTGGCAAATAGGCTACTTAAGTCGGGGCAAGTATTCAATAATTTTTCTATCGTTATAGCGTTAGGTGAGCTTATAATTTATGACGATCATAAATAACCGACAACCAATAATGGACATAAAATCTGGACGGCTTTCCAGAACTTTCTACCAATATAACATTCTTCGCAACTGTCAAAAGTTGGATACCCTCGTTACGTTGTAAGGAATGCCTTTTTTCCTATCTTATTATTATAGTAGGTTAAATATTTTCTATTTAATTTTATAATAATTAAAAATTCCATCATATAATATAAAAGGACTATAAGTTTGATTTTGACTCTGACTGTGGACCACAAATCTAGAGCATCTTAGTATCTATCCAGTTGACACCATGTTCACCGATTTTTACTTGCTCAGCAGATATTTGCAAATTGTGTTTTTATGGAAAAAATATATTACGTAGATATAATGTATTATTATATTAGAATAATATTATAAATCAGCTTCACGCTGTATCCCGCACACAGTAGGGTAGGCTGAGGGAACGTAGTGTTAAGACGCTCCATTCCCCACTTTCTGCCGAATTCTGGAGCGATTGCGTGTTGAGTGGCAGAATTCAACGCCGCGCTTAGCCTCAACACCAGAGCGAAGAAATGGAAATATAAATTGAAGTAAATATTTCATCTCCTCAAATGGGAATCGAACCCACAACCAGTCGGCTCCGTCGCCGCGCTCGTCCATCGACACCAGAGCGAAAAAATGGAAATATTAATTTAAGTAAATATTTCATCTCCTCGAGTGGGGATCAAACCCACAACAAGTCGGTTTTACAGTCACACCTCGTGCCGCTGCGCCACGACTGGCCTCTATAATATTATTATTAATAAATATCACAAAAAATCGGAAAGATCATTCATAAAGTGTAAAAAGTAAGCCAGTTTACAAAATTACGCGATCTCACTGCTTTTTAATTCAAGTACATTTGTATCCTATACAAATTAAACCGTCTAGAAAATATTTTTCTATTTAATATGAACATGACACATATTCTATTTCCCCAGTTTGATGAGAGATATAAAATATAAATTTTTGCTGCTTTTTAGCGTTGATTTTCACTTTCTAATACACGATGTGTTTGTTTGGAGAGCGGAGTGACTTATTATTATGTCCAGTTACTTTAGTAGTTTCAGCACTTGCTGGACTTAATCTTAATTTAATAAAAAAAAATTACTTTCCTACCGCGTTTGAACGTAAAAATATTTGTATATATAACTATTACAGAGATCAATACCAGCTGCGCCACAGTGGCCTCTAAAACTTTAAATATAATTTGCATTAAATTCCATTTTTAAACAGAAACTCGTCAAAATATATTTAATTTAAGTCCATTGTGGTCAACTTTGATTTGGAGCTGGAACTATTCTTATGAATGTTATAGCGACTTTGCCGAGCTTTTGTATTGGACAAAGTTTTACAACTGAAAATACGGGATATTTTAAAAAAGTACCATGTAACGTCTAGGGACGTAGTAAATTAGTCTCTTTATTCGGGCCCAACTTGGTAGAACTTTTTAAAATTCGTATTTCTCAAGGTAATTTTTAGTTATGTTAACGCTAATATGATTTATTTAACACATTCACTTCATATGTAAGATAAAAAAAGGATATCGCTTGACTTTTAACTATTTTTAAGAAAAAATAATAACTTTAGTTGGATTTATGTAAAAAGTCTTAGGATTTTTTTATATTATTAATATAAATATATCTCTCTCCGTTCTCCGATTTCGAGAAAATAACAATTGTCTCGAGTGGAGATAGAACTCCACTTGAGTCAAATGAGGTTTAAATACGCCATTATAAACTCCCTTCCACTATTAACCAAAGTAAACATTTATACATACGTACACATTTCATCATACATTAGCTACATACATTTTATTAATGTAGAAAATCCCTACACAATCGCTTAATTAATTTCCAACCAACATAATCGAAATCAACATAACATTTTCACTTACGCTACATCCATATATACTTGTATAAATAAATATACAAGTATTAGATAATATAAGCAAACAAAAGCAAGATAAATGCTACAAAATGATTTATTAGTCCAACCTGAAGTGATGGGCCGCATGGGACACGTCATAATATTCTCACAGCGTTGCCCATCTATGTTGAACTCCTCATTCTCTATGTATAGCTTGATGTAGGGCAGACGTGTGTTTAGATGATACCTGTATAACATATTTAATTTATTAAAATATTTGTTTATTTATTTTTAATTTACTATGGTTTATATAAAATAAAAATGAAATAAATCAGCTTCACGCTATATCCCGCACACAGCAGGGTAGGCAGAGGGAACCTAGTGTTAAGACACTCCGTTCCCCACTTTCCGCCGAATTCTGGAGGCATTTGTGTTGAGTGGCAGGACTCAACGCCGCGCTTAACCTCGACACCAGAACGAAGAAATGGAAATATAAATTTAAGTAAATATTACATCTCCTCGAGTGGGGATCGAACCCACAACCAGTCGGTTTTACAGTCACACCTCGTATCGCTGCGCCACGACTGGCCTTTATGGTTTATATCTTAATTTTTATTTCATTCCACTTGTGTTTAGAGTGTCTTAAAACTAGGCTCTCTCTCCCTACCCTGTTCATGAATGTATGGTATTCTCAATCACGGGATGGTGGCATCTCTATGTTTGTCGCAGTTGATTTTTTAAAAATGAAAAATACAAGAATAAGCACCGGCGTCGCTTTTGAACGAACTTGTGGTTTGCTTTTTCTGTCTGATGCCTCAAAATACGTATTTCGGCATTATTTTTTTTTACTTAAAAATATATATCATTTTACACTTGGACATGTTAATATTCATATTTTGTAATTTATTTACTTAGCATTCAAGCTATATTCTGCTTACAACTAGGTAGACCCAAATAAAATATTGTTAAAACACCGTTTTCCTCATAACTCACTCTATTTTTGAGACATTACGTATTGAGCGGCGAAACTCAACGCCGTTTTTACTTTTTTACCAGAGTGCCTAAATGAAAATGCTTCATTCTCCCACTAAAAACACAGCTCACAAGCTTCACATTTAAAGTAAACTCATCTCGTCTAGAAAAAAAACAGCAAAAATAAGAAAATAAGAACGAACCTGCAGTGTAAATTCCTTGGATACACACCCGGGTAGGCCGCCGATTGTACGTAGCACGTCTGCAGCCGGCAGTCTCTGAACACCCGCTCGCAGTATGACCTAAAAAAGAACTTTTGATGAACAGTTGCTTCATAATGAATCCAACTCCACTTTAACTTTGTAACAACCATATATTGTTAGGGAGATGGAGTAAAATTTTGGTATTTTATTTTTATTTAAGGCATTTTTTTTTATTTTTTTTTGTGAATTTTTTTTTTCATAAATGTCAGGGGTTATATTATTTGGAAGTATAATCGTAAATTGTTGTGTTAATTGTCGTCGTAGAGTAGTTGATTTTTTTTTAGGTTCACGCTGTATCCTATATGGTAGGTAGAGGGAACCTGGAAATATAGTGATAAGACCAGTGTCTTATCACTATGTTTCGTTTTGTTAATTGAAAACAATTCGTTCCCCGTGGAGAGGTTCGAATCTACAACTGCATTTTTAGTAACAGATTGTGCCATTGCACCACGACGTCTTCACATAAGTAAAATAAAATAAATAAATCAGCTTCACGCTGTAGCCCGCACACAGAAGGGTAGGCAGAGGGAACCTAGTGTTAAGACAGTCCGTCCCTCACTTTCTGCCGAATTCTGGAGACATTGCGTATTGAGTGGCAGAACTCAACGCCGCGACAGCAGAGCGAAGAAATGGAAATATAAATTTAATTTAAATATTTCATCTCCTCTAGTGAGGATCGAACTCACAACCGGTCAGTTTTGCAGTCACACTTTGTGCCCCTGCGCCACGAGTGGCCTCAGCTTCACATAATGAAGCTTTAAATCGATATTCAAATTTGATTTAACGTTCAGCCAGTTCAGACATTTTTCAATCGTTCGAAATTCGTGATCTCGAATAATTTAGATATTATGCGACACTCGCTTCATAATTTGTGGCTGAAACGTGTACGAAATGTCGAGCTTTAAATAACATTAAATCGCAATATCTACGACCTCAATACCTTGAGAATAGCTTTAGGTAATAGTATTAGGAAGTATTTTAGGATCAGTAAGTTTAAATAGTAAAAACTGGTTAAGTGTGAGTCGGACTCGCCCACTGAGGCTTCCATACCAATTTCAGGATTGTAATTCAGGAAGTTATCAAATTATAAAAGTTGACAAACTTAAGTTTGAGGTCATTTGCACTCATTTTATATAAAAGAAAATACAAATATAAGTTTGTAATGTTTTTTTTCTATGAAATACCTAAAAGTATTTTTTCTTTATTTGTCTTGTAAATTATTACTTCATGCCAAAATGTAATAATTGTTGAGGCGTTCCACGAGAAGTTCTCTATAGATTTTAATTAGGTTGTCGTCGTCTTCTATTACGTTGGTTTTTTCTATGCTTCAAGGGACTATACACTTGAATATTTGATATTAATTTCAGCTTGGTACCTCCACGCGATCTCGAAATAAATGGTCTTGTAAGACGGACAAACGGACAGATGGACAACAAAGTGTTTTTATATAAGAGTTTCGTTTTTTTCCTTTTGGGGTGTGGAACCTTAAAAATGTAATGATTAAATAATGAATTTTATGCCCAATTTCAAAAGATTGTGTGTTGAGTAGCGAAACTCAACGCTGCGATTCCTGTTCTCAAATCAAGTAAATGAAAATATTTTAAAAATATGACTTGACTTTATTGTATTGTTATGTTATTCTTTTATGTCTGGAAACCGTATGAATATAGAATTCATTTAAAATTTAACATTTAAAAAAAAAAAGAAAATTGCCCCACAAATACATACAACATATTATAAATAATTTGACTTCTCTCACAATATATTATAAGTTAAGATAATCTCATAGTCTAAATTTACAATAACATTGAAAACACAACATTTAACCGTTGAACGGTGATCTTTATACATAGGATTAAAGATATAAATCAAGTTTCTATAATAATAGGCTGAACTAACGCCAGTCGTGGTTAATTCTCATGTCGGTCACGTACCGTCCAGCCGATTGGAGGGCGTAAAATAGTTGTGGCGACTCTTAGAACCCATTGTGAGTGAAAACTTGACTAATAAATCGATCATTTGGGTCAAGGGACAGTTGGAGAAGTGACTTTATAACTTTAGACGTTACAACTATTTAACTTAAAATTTTCATTTTGTAGAGTTTTTTTTTACTGGGAATTTAGAAATGTTTTTGTGCTTTTTTAGCCTTTTTTATAGAAAAGACAAGGCAGCAAGACAAAGTCACCTGATGGTAAGTGTCTACTGCCGCCCACGATACCGTGCAACACCAGAAGAGCTGCAAGTGCCTTTAAGGTGGGTTGTACGTGGGAGCCCGGCATTACCTGACGCGAAACGCAGTGGCATAAAGCCACTACTTAACGTCGGTTTTGAATGCCGGGGGTGGTAATGATCCGGTCGAGTCTGTCCATGCGTGTTGCCATTGCGGTAAAATGTCGATAATAAAAGAAAAATATATTTTTTTTATTTCACGCTGAATCCCGCACATAGTAAGATTTGGACACTTCCGTTCCCCACTTTCCACTGAATTCTGGGAGAACGCTGTGCGCTGAGCTGTGTTGCTTCGATACCAGAGCGAGGAAATAATAATATTGAATATTAGATTTCTTAAAAAAGAAATCGGACCGACTACCTTATAAAAAAATAAATATACAAGTTGGAAACTATATAAAAGGCGTAGCTTCGAGCTTCGCATAAAATGTTTATTTAGTTTCTTCATAAAACACAAGTGAATAATACAAAGAAAGTAGTTTTTAAATAATAAACTTTAAACCGGAATTAATTTTGGTCTCCAGCCATTGTACCTCATTCTCATGATTACCAGATATAAATCAGATTGCAATAGGCCGAACTGGCGCTCCTTCGCGATTTATACGCTATTACAGTCACGTACCGGCCTAAGAGCCAGCCATTTGGTGACTTGAAAATGTTTGTGGCGACATTATAGTGGACTTGTAATTATCGGTTGATATATAACGATCATATATAAGCTGTCCAGGCCAGTCGTGGCTCAGAGGCACAAGGTGTGGTTGTAAACGCGACTGGTTGTATGTTCGATCCCCACTCGAGGAAATGAAGTATTTATTTACAATTATATTTCCATTTCTTCGCTCTGGTGTCGAGACAAAGCGCGGTGTTGAGTTCCGCCACTCAACACGCAATGCCTCCAGAATTCGGCGGAAAATGGGGAACGGAGTGTCTGAACACTAGGTTGCTTCTGCCTACACTGCTGTGTGTAGGATACAGCGTGAAGCTGATTTATTTTTAGTTTTTTATACATAAAATACTGCGTAGGCTTAAAACCCTCTGACGATCATTGACGAAAGTTTTTTGTGATTATTTTTTTTCAGCTTCAGATATTGCTTTTCATAGCAGAGTAGGTGAGAAAATCTAGTGTCAAGACACTCCGTTCAAGAATTAATCAGTTCTGTCCTCCGAATTGAGACTGAATCTACAATAATTGCATTTCTAATTACATGCTGTCCCGTTTACTATATACATATGTAGTTCTTAAGACAAACCATAGATATACGCAAAACTAAAAAAAAATGTAACGATTTAGTGTTTTTTTTTTGCGACTTATAATTTTTATTTTCTTTCAATTTTTTATCTATTATAGTATTTAATAAATTTTAATTAAAGTATGTAATAAATTTTATTTTGACTTTCGACATGTACCATTTAAAAATACATTAAAAAAAATTAAAGAAACAGAAGAGAAACTTATTAAAATAATATTGAAAATACGACAAAATCAAAGCTTCCTTTAAACATTTTTCTTTACTGTGCCAACAGAAAAAGTAACAAAATATAAGTACGACAGTGTCGAAACGACATAGAAATTTATGTCTCGACTCAAAATGAAACACTCAAACAAAACTGCCCTTATAACTATACGACTCACGTATTGTACGGAGTATTCAAATTGGTAACCAAATTGCGGGGGAACATCAAAGCGTAGCTACTCATTGAGCGTTTTGCAACGAATCGTTTGTTCTCTCGTATGGGTATAGAGGTTGGAGTACAGGGAAGTATATGTTCTGGAGAATTCATTTTTATTCTTAGTATGTTGTTGAGTCAAGCTTCTGCGATAGTGAGCAATGGACTTTTATTTTAAAGTGTATGTTAAAAAAATTAAATCAGTTTCACGCTATATCCCGCACGCAGTAGGATAGACAGAGGGAAGCTAGTGTTAAGACATTTCGTTCCCCTCTTGGCATCGAATTTTGGAGGCTTTGCTTGTTGAGTGGAGGATATCGACGCCGTGCTTTGCATTTCCACCAAAGTTAAGAAATGGAGATATAAATTTAAATAAATATTTAATTTCATCGAGCGGGGATCGAACCCTCAACCAGTCGCGTAGTCTTGGGGTCCGTGACGTTAGCGAATAAGCGTATAATAAAAATATCGTCTGATGTCATGGCCGCTTTACACACCGTGTCTGTCCTTGGAGTTAAACCACACTGTCGATCAAGGAAACAATACATAAGAGCCTATGGAAAAACCGCTTAGGATCTTAATGAACGTGCAAGGTAGAATAGGTTAAGTTGAAAGGCAGACCCTTGAAATATGGGAGGAATACTGTTAGTTTTTTTTTGCATTTTTTAGATCATGCTATAGCCTTAGCGATGGAGTATTTAATATTAATATTTACTTTCTAGAATATATAGTTCGCAATAAATTGTCTCAAAATTGTGACTGTAAAACCGACTGGTTGTGGTTTCGATCCCTACTCGAGGAGATAAAATATTTACTTAAATTTATATTTCCATTTCTTCGCTCTGGTGTAGAGGTTAAGCGCGGCGTTGACCACTCAACACGCAATGCCTCCAGAATTCGGCAGAAAGTGGGGAACGGAGTGTCTTAACACTAGGTTCCCTCTGCCTACCCTGCTGTGTGCGGGATACAGCGTGAAGCTGACATATATACAAAATAAAGAAAAAAAAACAAAATTTACACTACAAAAACTATTCAGCCTCACTTTAGTTGAACACGCTAATCTCGAGAAGTATTGATTCGAATTCAAAACTTCTTTTTGTATTGGATAGTCATTTATCTATGAACGTTGCACTACCTCGTACACTGGGCCAGATCTATAGAAAGTCACTATTTTGTAGTAGTACAGTTTGGTGCTGTTTCGCTTCGAGTATAGTCGAGAAGCGTAATCTAATCTCACTCCAATATTGGGAAATGTATCTGGATTTGGGGTATTATGGAACTATAATGAATTGAAATCGGTATGTTGTGATTATCTGACTGAGGGATAAGGTTCGTAGGGTTGAGTGAATATATAAAAACGACTGGTTGTGGGTTCGATCGCCACTCGAAGAGATGAAATATTTACGTAAATTTATATTTTCATTTCTTCGCTCTAGTGTTGAGGCTAAGCGCGGCGGTGAGTTCTGCCACTCAACACGCAATATCTCCAGAATTTAGCAGAAATTGGCGAACGGAGTGTCTTAAAACTAGGTTCCCTCTGCCTACCCTGATGTGTGCGGGATACAGCGTGAAGCTGATTTATAAAGAAATAAGTTTGTTTTTAAAAGTGTTACTACACACTAAGGCAAGAAAAAAATTTAGCAAACATATAAAAATTTTAACGAAGCGCCTCTTGAAAACTATTCAAGCACTCTGCACCATTAAGCCATACGTGAATATATAGAACATTTAAATATTTGTACTTTTTCAAAAAAACAATCTTTACTCTAATACACACAAGTTACTCCATTTTCAAATCTAGTCAATTTTGTAGACATCGTTTGTTTGTCCAACAAAGGTGAAAAAAAAATAATTAAAACATGAAAACACTCCCAAAAAACTCTATACGTAGAAAAAGCTAAACGTACGAATATCGTGTACTTAAAACATAAGAAAACTATACAAAAATGACAACCATATTATGGCTTAAAAGAATTAAAAATGCCAGGAAATGCAGGGGCACAAAGTGTGACTTTAAAACCGACTGGTTGTGGGTTCGATCCCCACTCGAGGAGATGAAATATTTACTTAAATTTATATTTCCATTTCTTCGCTCCGGTATCGAGGCAAAAGCGGGGCGTTGAATTCTGCAACTCAACACGCAATGCCTCCAGAGTTCGGCAGAAAGTGGGGAACGGAGTGTCTTAACACTAGGTTCCCTCTGCTGTGTGTGGGATACAGCGTGAAGCTGATTTATTTTAAAAATATATTTTTTATTTAAGTTGTTTTGACATTCCCAACCCTATTTCAGTTAATGTATAGTATTCGTATAATTAAAATGGTTAGCATTATCATTGTGGTCTAAATACTAGAACGTCAAAGCTTTGTGACAACTTTATAAATATAACTTAATATAATATTTATTTATATCACCTTCATAAACCGACTTTTCGGCAATGAGCCTGTATGTTCAATATTGTTGCAATTGGATATTATTTCAATATGATCTATTTAGCACTTTCTAAGCACGTAAGCTAAATTTCGTAAGTATATACGGTTGTATGATACTTATTTAGAAAATGTATAAAAATTTGAACGTAGCGGGACTCGAACCCGCGTCTCCTGGAAACTGACCAGGCGCTCTGACGACTAAGCCATACGTTCTCATCGAGCTACGTCGAAATTTTACACGCTTGTTATAACTTATTTATGTTGTTAGCATCTCTGTAGGGAGATTTTTACAAATTTCCGCTACCCAAAGATAATTACTGAGAATTATCGTCTGGCAAGAGAGAATGCTATTTATTCGTTTTCTAAATAAGTATTTTTCTTTACTAAGTGTGGATTAACATTTTAAAAATGTTTAAAATACGTATGTATGTTTGTCCACAGATTTCTCGGAAATTAAATGTCACACAAATAAAATTCCTGTGATTTAAAACTGATCTATATTCTAAATAACAGAACAACCCTAATTTCATCACGATTAGTTTAGTAGTTTATGAAATATTGGCATCCGCAATTGAGGAGAGGAAATAATTATAATTTTCTACTTAAATTAAGAATAATTTAGCGCAAATTTACATATGGATGTAATTAACTTAATGAAAACTCACCCAGCGACTACTTCCCCTCGTCTATTGGGATACAACTCAGGGTGCTGTCCGTATCGAAGGTACACTTCGAACTGCTGTTCTGCTCTGTAATAAAATTATAATATTAGTTCGTAAAATACATTTGTTAATAATTCAAATAATTTTTAATTTAAGTAAAGTTAATAAATGTAATAATTAAAGCTTTTACTGTAAATTATTAGTTTTATTTATTATGACATTACGAGTTAAATGGTGGAACTCAATGTTAACATTAACGTCTTGCAACCAGAGCGAGGACATGAAAATATTAAATGTTTCATTTCCTCGAGTGGAAATCGAACCCTGAACCTGTGGCGTTTACACGCTTGTGACACGACTGGCCTTAAATTTCAATACAATCATCACTATGAGTAAGGGAACCAACCCACGACCATAGCGTTTAAAATCCGACGCTGATCTATAACACAATCGAATGAAGGAGGAGATGGAATATTTACTTAAATTTATATTTCCATTTCTTCGCTCTGGTGTCGAGGTTAAGCACGGCGTTGAGTTCTACCACTCAACACGCAATGCCTCCCGAATTCGGTAGAAAGTGGGGAAGGGAGTGTCTTAACACTAGAATCCCTCTGCCTACCCTGCAGTGTGCGGGATACAGTGTGAAGCTGATTTTTATTTATTTATAAAATACATACAAAAATAAAAATGTAATCAACTAACACAATAATAAATTTTGTACAACTGCTGAATCATAGACGAATTCAATTCAATTTACAAAGAAGTCCATAACTATTTCAGCAAATCACTTTAGCATTAAGTATTTATTCGTTCCTTTGAACGTGTTTCTTACAAAGATTCTTATTATGGGCTCTTCATATTAAATTTTATAAATCTTAAGCACTGTCTGGTCTAATTATTATTTATAAATAAATCCAAATTAGCTTCACGCTGTATCCCGCACACAGCAGGGTAGGCAGAGGGAACCTAATGTTAAGATATTCCGTTCCCCACTTTCTGCCGAATTCTGGAGGCATTGCGTGTTGAGGGGCAGAACACAACGCCGCGCTTAGCCTCGACAAGACGAATATATTCGTGCCGCTGCGCTACGACTGGCCTCATTATTATTTATAAATATATATTTTTTTATGTTTGGTTATGCTATTCTTTTATATTATGCAACTCTGTTGCTACTAAACTATTCTGTTTTCGTTCAAATTTCATTATTTATTACAAAATATAAAATAATATTGTTTACATTTTATACGGAAAATATTACAATACTAACCATATAATGAGCTATGAGATAATATGTAATAATATGTGATAATAATATGTATCTATCAATAATTACTTTTTATATTTAATCTTTGTTGTGAATTATCTCTATATATAATAAGACAGTAAAAATATTTTGTCTGTACATTTAGTAATTTTCACTGAAATGGATAGAGGGACACTTAAAAAGACTAATAGAAAGTAAAAAGATTTTTTTTGAATTTCTTGTCTGTCTGTCTGTCTGTCTGTCTGTCTGTCTGTCTGTCTGTCTGTCTGTCTGTCGACATATTGTTGTCCGCATTTTTCTCTGAAACTACTGAACCGATTTACTTGAAAATTTCACCAATTGCTTTGTTTTAACTCAATTTAGGTTCTAAAGTTTGGTTCATCAAAATCGGTTCATTAAAAAAAAAGTTATCGTCATTTGAATGAACTCAAGGCA
>JAATLQ010035770.1:0-32062 GCA_013421005.1 Heliconius erato x Heliconius himera | reverse complement strand
TATATATATATATATATATATATATATATATATATATATATATATATATATATATATTTACTTTTATACACTAGTCTCCTATGTTGCATGAGGTATTCGCCTTAAAAGGTAATGCATTTAGTAGTAATATAGAATTAAAATGTTAATATTTTTGTAAAATGAATGTAATTTACCACTGGTGAATCTAAATAAATAAATAAATAAATAAATTACTATGAATATAAATATGATTCTTTTTTTAGTTTCCTGTTTTATTTTTGAACAAGGATAGGGAAAAGTAACTTATTGTTAAGACACACTACACCATCCGCTTAATTTTCTTGATATTGTATGTGAAGTGACATATTTTCACGCCTTGCTTTTACTTGCTAGAAGGAGAAAATGAAAAATTATTAAATTATTTCTTACTTCAAGTGGTAATTGAACCCAAAACCATAAATATTACAGTCATACACTCCGCCACCAAACATAAATTTAAATAATATTAAAATCTCCATTAGTATAAACAGCCTCCAGTCACAAAATATGTTACACTGCAAATTTGCTAGGCCTATAAATATAGTATTATACAAAATTGCATGTTCAATGATAATTTGAATAAAATTTGCATGTACATATTTATGATTATTACTGTGTTATTGTAATTTAATACTAATTAATGCAAAATAAAAAAAAGACAATATGTAACGTCATGGCGCAGTGCCACTGCGCATGATTGTTAACACGATGGTAGTAGGTTCGATTCCCACCCGGAGCAAATGAATAATATTTTCATTTTTTCGTTCTGGTAAACCTGGCTAAACCTGGCAACGAATTCCGGCTCTCAATATGCAATGCCTCGAAAATTCGATAGAAGGTGGGGAACGGAGCGTTTTTTCCTTAATTTTAATTCTTACTTACACTACAGACTTATGGTCCGTACTATTTGTTATTTTTACATTTCTTTTAATACTTTTTCTGTGGATATTACCTAGAACTAGACTTATGTTATTATATACATATATTTCTATACTTATACAATAAGACTTAAGCTGCTTAAGACAGTCGAAAGAACGGAGTGTTTAACACTAGGTTCTCTCTGACTACACTGCTATATGCGGTATAAAGCTTGAAAATTAAAATATCTATTTATTTCTCTATTTATTTACCAACATAGATTTTTACTCTCTTTTACGTTCTAAAATAAAGAGCTACCAAAAGCTATATACCTGTCTAGTCTTCTTAAATTAAGTACTAATGTACTTTAAATAGTAAAGTATTGAATTTATTAGGGTGCGATGTCCACGTGTAAATAGAGTTAGGTATGCTATCCACTGATAGCTACAATATAAAGATAAATGCTTTTATAAAAAATAATCATCTGCATGATGTATTTAAGATTTATTGTCTACATAAATGTAAGTTTTTAGATATTCCTGTTAAGCTATTAAATTTAAAGTGACACTTTGCCTTATTAGGTAGTTTCATTTGTTACTGTTTTATGCGAAACGAATAAAAGTTAGTAGTATATTGGTAAAAATGTCATAATATTATGGTATCATATTTATTCAAATATTAGAAAAATTATATATTAAAAATATAATATTAATAAAAATAATTCTTATTTACCTTAAAAAAAAGTTATTAAAATAGTATATTAACTTGTATTAATAAAATAATATGTCCATAGAACTTTAATCAAAAGAAAAATAATATTATTGTACAGATCTTGTTTCTTCTTAAGCATCCTCTAGAGGGCGTTATTATTTACATAGTTATTTTAATATTCCCATAACTTATTTCATAGCGTATTAGCATTGTCCATTCAGAGGACAGTAGGTTCAATTCTATGTTCGGACAGCGCATATATCAGGTAGAAGGACGGCTACCTTTCCGCGAAATACGACGTGGACCTGCTATTTATGAGTCTGGCCCTTGAAAGTTCGAATAAACAGTACCTTCGCGACTTAGAAACTAATTTTTAGTTCATAATTTATGTATCTCACATTTCTCACGGTATACGCACAGAATTTGTAAAGAGAGTTATCATTCTGTGATGTAAAATATAGTTGTGTTGTTTAAAATCAGCTTCATGTTAAATTATGACATGCAGACAGAAAGGGAACCTAGTGTAAAGACATTCCGTTACCCATTTTCCGGCGGATTCTGGAGGTATTGCGTGTTCAGTGACAATACTCAACGCCACGCTTTGTCTAGACATCACAGCGAAAAAATGAAATAAAAATAAATATTTCATTTCTGCAAGTGGGGATCGAACCCACAACCAGTTGCATATACTGTGTACACATTTATACTCCTGCGCCTGGAAGTCCATACGAACAATACGTATATATATAGCACACATACGTAATTTTTTTTATTAATGAAAATATTATATAGGTTTTCATTCATATGGAATAATGTAAACTTAGACTTTAATTATATTCGTTATAAATGTGCAGCAAGCGTATAATTTTTTTTTATTTATTTATTTCATTTTTTTTATTAGGGAATTTGTTCTTGATAAAACATACAGAACATAAAATTTACAAACATTACACATTTTAAAATAATACACATTCCAATCAAGTTCAAGAAAGTCAAGAACATAAAAAAATTGTAAATTATATCGGAATACAAATGTTATACAGTGAATCAATACATAATTCTGTACTTCAAGCTTCTACTACTTAAATATGATCATAAATGAAAATGTCTATATAAATATATGCCATCTGTGGCAGAGGCATTATTACGTAGAGTCTAAGCAATCTCCTTACAATGTATGCTGTCTCAAGCAACGCAAAGCTCGTCTCTTGCAACCGGCTTTTGATAAAACAGCTGTAGTGCTTCTACTTGAAATGTTATGCAATTACAATAATTAATGTAAAATTATAGTATATTGAGGTCAGTCGTGGGTTCGATCCCCACTCGAGGAAATGAAATATTTATTTACATTCATATTTCCATTTCTTCGCTCTGGTGTCGAGGTAAAGCGCGGCGTTGAGTTCCCCCATTTAACACGCAATCCCAAACCGCAACTATGTGGAAAGTGGGGAACGAAGTGTTAGTTAACCCTAGGTTCCCTCTGCCTACCCTGCTGTGTGCGAGATACAGTGTGAAGCTGATTTATTTTTATTATGGTATGATTTAACGTTTTTTCTAGAAATTAAATTAATTAAGTAAATTGTACAAGTCACATTAAATTAAAATTTTTGCCAATAACTAAAAGACTAAAACAAAAACTAAATCAAATCAGCTTCACGCTGTATCCCGCACACAGCAGATCAGGCAGAGGGAACCTTTCGAATATATTAAAGGCGAAATTGAATTTATTTTTTAAATAGCAATTTCAATAAACAGACTCCAAAGAGTTTTCCAATAAGAAAAAAGTCAATGAATAAATAAATTTAACATAATTTAAAAATTCTTCAACAAATTGAAGTTCGAAAAGGAAACGTCAATTACTTGGCAATTTTATATCCGCTTCAGATTCCAGTCTAGACAACATGCAGACTTTAATATGGCAGATAGAAGGCGCTGGCGAAGTATCGAAGAGCACTCGGTATTATAGAAGAACCTTAATAATATTATGCTCGAGCTCTTTTGCCTTCCCATTTAAGTGACTACCGATGTTCTGTGGAATATTACTCTATGACATATTACCAAATCAGCTTCACGCTGTACCCCGCACACTACAGAGTAGGCAGAGGGAACATAGTGTTAAGGAACGGAGTGTTCCCCACTTTCTGCCGAATTCGGGAGGCATTGCGTGTTGAGTGGCAGAACTCATCGCCGCGCTTGTCCTCGACACCAGAGCGAAGAAATGGAATGTGACATAAAGGAATTAAAGGTTTGATTAAAATTACAAAAACAAAAGAGTTTTGGTAGAATTAAGATCGTGATGAATGCATTTTTGTAATTTTAAGAGTTGTCATCGTCATTTTAAAGAGACAACATGGTGTACAGAAAAAGAAAGAAAGAATACCACTCTAAAGGTTTAAATATGTGTTTTTTTTTCAATAACATAATATTCGTTGATGTGTAGCTCTATACTCAGATAATACTTATAAGTGGAAAAATGTAATTGGCTTTATTTTTTATACAAGTTTTTGTTTGTTAGTCATTAATTATATGCTGTTGTTTTCTATATAATAAATAAATTAAAAAAAAAATACATTTATATTTCAATTTCTTCGCTCTGGTGTCGAGGGGAAAGCGCGGCGTTGAGTTCCGCCACTCAACACGCAATGCCTCCAGAAATTGACGGAAAGTGGTGTATGGAGTGTCTTAACACTAGGTTCCCTCTGCCTACCCTGAGCGGGATACAGCGTGAAGCTGAAAAAAAAATATTATAAAAAAAAGCATAAAATAGTGTGCAATTTAGATAGCTATAAAATATAAGCATTTATCCTCCGTCGATTAATACGCTGGTGGGATGAAAAACGGCGATCGTGTGCAGATGAACTGCAATTAGACTGGTCTTTAACGTACGTCAGAAGCGATACGTCTCGCTTTGAATTATACAGTTATTACACGGATTATACGTAATTGTACAGGATTTATTATAGATTTTTTTTAGTATAAGGCTTTATATTTAAAGTTGTTTCGATTTTAACTTGCGGGAATAGATTTCTTAATTTTTTTTAGTTCTTGTAAGTAATTAAACGTAGAGTTCTTCCATTAAAGATGCAATATCTCAAAAATTGTGCACAGCGGAGAGTCTTAACTCTAAGTTCTGCCTATGCTACATTTAGCAGGGTTGGCAGAAAGAACCTAAGAATCTAATGTTTAAACATTCCATGTTGAATGGTAGTACTCAACGCTTCGTTTTGCCTTGTTATTAGAGTAAAGGATTTAAAAATATTTAATATTTCATTTCCTTTATTCTAATAACATAAAGTAAAGGATTTAAAAATATTAAATATTTCATTTCCTCTAGTGAAAATCGAACTCAAAACCTCCGTTCTTACAGTCACACGCTTGTGCCCCTGCGCCACTGAAATATAATTATGCTCTTACTTAAAATAGAAACAAAAAATATTTTTATTTATTAAATATAAAAAAGCTCTTTTAAAAATATTTCTAATTTTTATTTCTAAATAAACCGAAGATAGTATATCAAGATACAATTAATTTTAATTATAATGAAATCTAAAGTTTTCATTAATGGTCTCTTTTAACTCACTCAATATTTTGTACGTCTCGAAAGAAATTGGACGTATTTATTTAACATTTTAATAAATTCAGCAAATGTTCTTGTAAAGAAAAATGTTAAAATAATATTTCTTATTTAAATAATACATTATTATTAATATCTATTTTCTTTTTGTCTGAATGAACTTCTAGGGTAAAATGAAAAGGTTCTTATTTAATTTCATATCAATCTATATTATTTTAAGTAACTAATTCTACAGGCCGTCTGACTGTAAGCGCAGTGGTTTTGGGGGACAATTTCCGCTCAAGGGTAGACTTTTTTTAGCTTCACGCTGTAACGGTGTTGAGTTCCGCCACTCAACGTGCAATACTTCCAGAATTTAACGGAAAGTGAGGAACTGGAGGTGTCTTGATGGGACAGGAGTGTCTTAATATATGGTTCCCAGGTTCCCTCTGTCTACCCTGCTATGTGCAAGATTCAGCGTGGAGCTATGATTATTTTTATTTAAATGATTTTCAACAAAGCAAAGGACAAAAGCTTTATATTTATAAAAAATATATAAAATACATAAATGTCATTTATATATATGTGTATGGGAAATTATGATATTTATACATTTTTAATCTACATTTATAGATTTTTCTGTATCAAAAATTAAATTAAAAAAAATATAGCTTCACTTTAATATTTGTCAGCGATTCACCGTTACGTTTCACCTAGAATATAAAAGAGCCAGAGGCGGACCCGCAGGTAGCAAATTAGCGTTGCGTTCCACATGAAGAGTCATGCGCAAATATTAATATGTACATATATTACGTGGTAATAATTAATTAGCATACGAATCAAACTAGGTTGAGAACTAATTAATCAACATATAGAAATTTTATATATATATATGCAGAAAATATATGTAAAGTACTAAAAGTATTAGTTAAGAGCGTTCGGATTCACACAGTGTTCCGAATGATATGGGGAATTAAGAAATATATTATTGGTTTTATATTAAAGAATGGATGAATATAAAAAATATTACAATATTTATAATATTTTATACTGTTTTAATTAGGTAATATAAAAAATTTTTTAGAGTAAATACTTTACATTATATATCTAAGTGCAGATATAATTTTTAACATTTTTAAAGTGTTATTTCACATTTAGGAAGAAATATACGTTTTTGAGGAAACGAATAAAACTTTAAACGTAAGCGGGATTTGAACCCACGCCTCTTAAAAACTGCCCAAGATGGTTGGACAATATCATGAATTCGCCTCGGAATTAGAATATCTTACCATTAGGATCTTTCTGTTGACTAGAAACAAACATCAAATACAAAAAAAACATACTTTAAAAAATATTATAAAATTACGGTGTTGTATTTCTTTTATGAATTTTGGCTACCGTACTTGGCAATTGTAAGCACTCGTAAACTTGAAACATACGCTTTGTTTATAATTTTTATGTCATATTTAAGTAAAACGCTGCGGTCGTTTCCCCCAGATAGTTGGCAAAGGTCAAGTAACTTATAAATTATGTAAAAACGAAAAGCTGCGGCGGAAAAGGCAGAAATTATAAGAGGATTATTATGTAAGTGTGTTACTTTATTCAAAGCCTTCCTATAGATTTATTATTACAGTAAAATATTCATTCAATTTTTTTGCGTACTGAATGGCGGAACCCAACCGAGAAAATTTCAATATACTATATTAGAAAATCAGAAAATTATATACACTCATCGATACACCAGAGTCCTCAATAAAGTTTTTTAATATTTAATATTGAAAAATTATTAAAATATCACGTAATGCCTGAAAAACGGCTTAGAAATGTTTTATATAATTTAATATAGTATAATGTGAAATATGATCACTGTGCGTGCTCCATGAATTTCACAGCAGATGCGTTCGACATTTTTATAGATATCGCTTATATTGTCACTGGAGGGGCGGAGTTAAATGAAATCTTGGCATTTGAGACATAAGCCGTACCTAGGTTTTTGATTACGATTATATTTCCTGCTTTTCGACGAATTGTAGAGGCATTACGTGTATAGTGGCGGAACTCAACACCGCGCTTTGCCTTGTTACCAGAACGAATGAATGAAAATATTAATTAATTAATAATTTATTCTCCCGCGTGAGGATCGAACCCACAAGCCCACGACGGCAACTGCGCCAAGACGGCGCTCACTTACGTACAATTTATGTAAAGAATAGATATACCATGTTACTAACTTATAAATTATTCAATAAACGCTCACTATTTGCCAGTTGTTATTTATATATTTGTAAGACTTAACGAAAAAACAATGCATGCATATCATCAGGTTCCATACAAACAATTAAAATGAAGACAGACATTTTATTAATTGAAACTCCATTTAATAATATCGGAATAACCTATCACTAAAAAGTTCCAAAGAGGGCAGTTGTGGCGCAGGGGCACAAAGTGTGACTGTAAACACGACTGGTTGTGGGTTCGATCCTCATTCGAGGAGATGAAATATTTACTCAAATTTATATTTCTATTTCTTCGCTCTAGTATCGAGGTTGTCTTAACACTAGGTTCCCTTGCTCTTCCCTCGTTCCCTGCTGTGTGCGGGATACAGCGTGAAGCTGATTTATTTATTTTTATTTTAAAAACTATTTATTTTCTGATAATACACAAAAAAAATACATTAATATTTAGAAATATTTACATACATAAAATTTCATCAACAGCCAAACTATAAACTTATCAATACATCGTATTTGGTCATATAAACACTAGTTCGACTAAACTATTCCACGATCGACCAAGCTTTGCGAGTTAAGGCAACAGGCAATTCTACTCAGTTTGAACAGTTACGAAGCTGGACTGCTTTGTCGGTGGTATGGTATGTTTTGAGAAATTAGAGATAAACTGTCTGTAGTCAGAAGCCGCTTAAGGTTTGTTTGTTTGTTTGTTTGTATGTTTACTTTATTGTTAGTAGATACGTTTAAATATGGGAATAAATATTTTTTATAACTTTATGACGTAATTTTTTGTGTATTTTCATGCAGATAATAAATACGGCATATCAATGTTCAAAGAAGATCAATATAAAATAATCCAAGTTCTAATAAGACTAATATTCTCAATCAATGTTTATTCGATTTATTTCGGTTAAATTTTATAAGGAATATTACAAATTTAATAATATTAATTTAGATTTTTTCATTTTAGAACGTTAAGTAATAGCTTTTATTGATTATTTAAGTAACACAACACGCAATACCTCCAGAATTCGGCAGAAAGTGGGGAACGGAGTGTCTTACACTAGGTTCCCTCTGCCTACCCTGCTGTGTGCGGGATACACCGTGAAGCTGATTTATTTGATGTTTTTTAAGTAACTATGTAATAAAATCTAAGAATTTGAATTACACGCCATCATATATAGATTTAAATTTCCAAAGAACAAGTATATAGTAAGGACAGAAACATTCAAACCTTTATCACATCATATTCGATAAGTTTGAGCTGCGATTTATTTATACATTTTGTAGCTGCCATCCTTTGTGTGATTTGTAGAGAAGTCGTGTTTGTTTAACGTTATATATTTTGCTTAGATAAGCGTAACAAAAAGTAACAAATGCCTTTGTGTAAAATGTTGCAGTCGTGAATATGGAAAACATAAAAAAAATAATAGTGTAGATAGAGGGAATCTAATGTTAAGACGATAAGATACTTCCGCTACTTATATTGCGCCGAATTTTAAAGACATTGCGTGTTGAGTGGCAGAGAAAATAAAAATATTAAATATTTAATTTCCTTAAGTGGAAATCGAACCCATAATCTGTCTCGTTTTCAGTCCAAGACATGTTTCTACGTAAGAAAGTGTTTTTAGATAAGATAAAATTACAATATTTTTTAATAATTGTTTATTTCAAAAGCTATAACATTACTTAATGTTTATTAGAAAACAACACAAATACCCGTATTAATACATTCTTCCGTGGAACTATTAAATTATTAAATACTTTAAATTAACCGTTGAGGCCAGTCGAGGCGCAGGGGCACAAAGTGTGACTGTAAAATCGACTGGTTGTGGATTCGATTCCCACTCGAGCAAACCAAACATTTATTTAAATTTCTATTTTCATTTCTGCGCTCTGGTGTCGAGGTAAAGCGCGGCGTTGAATTCCGCCACTCAACACGCAATGCCTCCAGAACTCAGGGGAAAGTGGGGAAAGGAGTGTCTTATAACTAGGTTCCCTCTGCCTACCCTGCTGCGTGCGGGATACAGCGTGAAGCTGATAAAATAAAAAAAATAAATTGGCGCTAATATAAAGTTCTAAAATGAAGTCCCCCAACAGCGATGCAATTGGAAAATAACGCGTATCATCGACTAGATTAAATCAAATAGCATCCAAAAGTAGAAATATAGCTACTTTAACTTGACCTGTTCGTTACAATCAGTGACATCTGGCTGTGTTTATTTCGCGTTGGACCCGTCGTATCGCTGAGATCTTGTTACACTGGTCTCGATAGAGTTCGTGTATTGAATAAACCATGAGTTGTTTTCAATTAAGCGTAAAAGCCTCCCGTCATAAAAGCGGGACCGGACGTAATTGACGTATGTATGTCACAACTCATGTGTAGTAATTGTATATTGGCCTTAATCTAACTTAATGTATGAAAGTTAATGTTGTTAAGTTTATTGTGATATGAGGTGATAAGAGGGTAGAGGTTAATTTTTTTCACAGTAGGATTAGTCGATGGAGGTGGAATACTCCGTTCTCCATTTACCACCTACTTGTACCTACTTGTCACATGCTATTTCGATGGATAACAAACGGTGCTGTGTTCTATGAACGTCACTTGCACGATATACGTACATAGTAATACTTTAATATTGATTGATAAAATTATATATATGTGAATCTGAAAATTTAACAGATTTAGGTAAAATATACTTTTTTACAGAATGCGTAAAAATTTTTACGCAGCTTGATTTGAAACCGATTAAGACGCGGGTTCGAATCCTATTGCATTCAGACTGATGTTTTTGATGAGTCTGGAATAATGGTAAGAAGAAGAAGAAGAATTTACATCAATTTATTTTTATACCAATGTCACTGTTATAAAAGATCTGTCTGTGATCTGAAGTCTGTCAAGAACCTTTATCTCAGAAACGCTTAGAGATATCGGGTTGAAATTTTAACCACATCTACGGCTCCATGATTTCCTGAAAAAATCAACATTTATTTAAAAAAAAAGATATGGTCATTTATATAGCACTAATCAATCAAGATTTATAGGGTACTAGCGGTTGCTTTAGAATAATGTTTATTTTTTATTGGGTAGTGTTAATATAGATGTTTGGTACTCTTAAAATTATCCATTAAAAAATATAAATGAGGCTTTAGCGCAAGCATGTGACTGTAAACACGAAGGTTTTTGGCTCGGTCCCCACATGCGCAGCAAAGCTCGGCGTTTAGTTCCGCCACTCAACAAGCAATGCTTCAAATATTCGGAGAAAAGTAGGGAACAGAGTATCTTAATACTAGGTTCTCACTGCCCTCCCTGCTGTGACCGGAATATAGCGGGAACCTGAAAAAAAAAATGAAATCGACAATTTATTTAGTAAAAGTAAAAGTAAAAGCACGTATGACTTTTTAAAGCGTTCGCGTTAGGAGTTTTTCAAACTAAGTTTTTCTTGCCTACTTTTATTATAGATATTTCTCCTTTCTTTAAAAAATAGCATCGAAGTCTAACTAGTCACATGTAAGAAGTTGACATCATTAATATATTTTTTTAATAATGTAACATACCGTTTACGTTAATAACCTACAAATAACTTATACTTATAAAGAGATAAAATTAAATTTCTGTCCAGTTCTACTTTGATGTCGGGTTATACAGATATTTTTTTTTAAATTGCAGTCATTGAATATTTATAAAAAAATATAAAAGAAAACTACAAAAACAAAATTAATAAAAGACAAATTTGTGATTAGCCAGGGCGTAAAGTGAAAATAAATTAAACATAAACATCACCCCTAGTGGACATCAAACTCACAACCATCGTCCTGACACTGCGCTACAACGGTCCTAACCTATATTATTTAATTAAAATTAATTCGATTTAGTAATCTTATCAATAGCTTTATCTGTTGTAACTAAAAGAGGGTTAAAGGAACAATTTATTGAAATTGTGATAACAATCTTCATTACGCCACGCTTGCCCTTGCTTGTATGGAATACCAGAAACTGTTTTTTGCACCGAATGGGAAGGAAACACTGCCTCGAATTATATGGCCTGATTAAGAAAGGTCACGTTCTATATGGGTTTGTGGGGTTTTTATGTTTATTTACGTAGTTTGAATTTCCTTGTTGAAGCCTAAATGTTGGGTGCTACCGTAGTTCTTTGGTAATATTACCATCTTAGATGACTTGCAATAGATTTTTTTATATGATAACTGTATAGTTTTATTGTGTTTATGTATATGTGTTGTATTTTAAGTATTAAATATTCTGAATATTATAATTACAACTTTTTGTCGCAAATCTTTTATATTTTACCATATACGCAAAGGGAACCTAAAGTTAACACATTTCGTTCTCCACTATATTTTTGTCAATTTAAACTTTTTAACATAAGCCGAGCTGATATGCTTTTTCATTATACAGGCTGTTCGTACCACATTTTCGGCACTTCAATTTGCTTCTACATATTCGTATTGCGATCAGAACGATAATGGGCGGCGCGGAGATTAAAACATCGTTAACACAGAAAATGAAACACAAATATTTACACTCGAATACTTCCAAAGGATTACGTTGGAATTTATATGAACTCTGTATAGTCATTGTTCGCCTTTTAGTATGAAGCTGTTTCACTGTGGAAGTACTGTGGTTGGTAATGGTATTTATTATTTTTTATTTTTAAGGGTGGCATGTTTTTTTTGAATGTAGTGTTTTTAGTGTTTGTTAATTATTTTTATTACTATTAAGTGGTAGTTTTATTATTATTGAAATAAGTGTTTCGTAATGGCTTAAGAACACTGTGGCGCAATAAGATTTGACTGATAAGACGATGGTTGTGCGTTCGTTTTCCATTTCTAGGGATTTGTTAGGATTTATATACATATGTACATATATGTATACATATAAATATATATAAATAACAAATTAGCAGAAAATGAACAGACAAACTGGCGAAGTAAAATTACATTAAATTATTATTTGAAACGAAAACACACAAAGATTTTTATGATAAAAAGACTTTTGTTATTGCATAAGTGCAATATTTTCATGAAAAATCATTAAAAGTTTTAAATAATAAAACTTTCATAATAATTTCCATTTCAGTTGGATTTTAGTTTTGTAAATTTTCTTTATTTTACATAGTTTACATTACATTTTTGTTGAATCTATCAACGTGGATAACCCTATCGTTTGAATAATAAAAAGAAAACTTCCTACTTTCACTCACATTCAAAAGAGTAAATGCGGTATTTATTCTCATTTGTTTCATTTCCTAGTTTATTTTCTGTTGATTAAGCGCGCGTCCCATACGGACATATAATTCTTATGCTTGACTTTCCTCCGGTTCTAAAAAACACAAATTAAAGGCCGGGGATAAATATTACACTATCTTAAATTTCGCCTGAATAAACATTACATTTATTTAGTTATTACGTTTATTTTCTTTTCACTCTATTATTTATTATACTTTTTAAAATTAAAATATTAAAATTGGAACTTTTAAATATTATATGTATTTTATAAGTGCAATTCTGTCTTTAAACTGTATTTTTCATTCAATATTTTTTCACTTTATATACAAACTCCAAAAATATACAATTCTTGAAATAGGTTTAAAAATATTTTTGCTATAGGATATAAAGTGCAACTATAGCAACAGAAATAAAAATATTCATGTACACAAGTGCAAACAACTGTTATTTTTCTTAAAGAATTTTTCACACAACAAGAATAGAAAATATTTAGAAATACATATTTTTTCACGTTTCTTTAAAATTTAAATTCATTATTAAGTAATAAATCTCATTATTAGGTTCTTTATAACAAAAAGCAAATTTACGAAAAGAAAATGTAAAATACAAAAACGTTACCTTCAAAAACCCAGACTGTTATGTGATTAAACTAACTTAATTTAATTAAATATTTTTTTATAATTTGTTTTTCAAAGTGTTATTCCACACTTAAGAAAAATAAGTATTTAACTTTTTATGGAAACGTATAACGGATTTGAGCCCGGAAAAGAAGCGCGGGTTCAAATCCCGCTAAGTTTAATTTTTTATACAAATAAAAAAATAAATAAATTAGCTTCACGCTGTATCCCGCACACAGCAGGGTAGGCAGAGGGCACCTAGTGTTAAGACACTCCGTTCCCCACTTTCTGCCGAATTCTGGAGGCATTGCGTGTTGAGTGGCAGAACTCAACGCCACGCTTAACCTCGACACCGGAGCGAAGAAATGGAAATATAAATTTAAGTAAATATTTCATCTCCTCGAGTGGGGATCGAACCCACAAACTATTTTTTGGTTTTGCAGTCACACCTCGTGCCGCTGCGCCACGACCGGCCTCTAAATTTTTATACATTTTTTTAATAAGTATTTAATTAAATAATCCTTTACCAATGGTATGTATGTATATGCGAGCCAACCGGGTGAACTATCAGCTAATCGAAACAAAGTTGGTGACACTTGAGGACGGCTGCTCCAAGGAATTTAATCAACCGAGTAAGAATTGGCAGGGGCGGCATAAATCACTTTGGAACACTACTCAAGTAATGTTGAATGATGTGAATGTGTGTTCTCTTTATTTTTTTATATGGATGCTAGATTCGTATAACGTTTTGATATAGATAATCTTTCAGAGAATAAAGATTTTGAATATATTTGCTATAATTATTTTTCACTATTAAAATATCTACTAACAACGTTAATAGCCAGGCCATTCGTGGCGCAGCGGCACGAAGTGTGACTGCAAAACCGACTGGTTATGGGTTCAATCCCCACTGGAGATGAAATATTTCTTAAATTTATATTTCCATTTCTTCGCTCTGGTGTCGAGGCTAAGGGCGGCGTTGAGTTCTGCCACTCATCACGCAATGCCTCCAGAATTCGGCAAAAAGTGGGGAACGGAGTGTCTTAACACTAGGTTCCCTCTGCTTACCCTGCTGTGTGCGGGATATAGCGTGAAGCTGATTTTTTAACGTTATTAGAATGGTAAAGCTAAAAACGGTAAAGCGAAAGACTGTAAACACGATGGTTATGAGTTCGATTCCATTAAATGGAATGAATTGTTTTCAATTTCTCGCTCTGTTAACGCACCCCAACACGTGCCTTAACTCTAGTTGCTTCTGGATATGTTCTTAAATGTGATGTATATTCTATTTTTTACAAAGGTAAGATACGTTACACAGGTCGTAGATTCTACACGATTACACCAAGAGCACATACTATATATATCTCGCTACAAATATGACCTTTTAATATTATTATTATAGTATATAATATATAAATTGAATTGAATACTGGAAGTGACGGAATCCTTTGAGAGTTCACGTCACATGTGTAGGACGGGGGTGTCGGCGGTTAATAGACTTATTTACCTTTAAGGCGAAATCGTATCATAATTGCTTATTAAAATATTCATATATATTATTTTATTTTTAAATAACTTTAAGGCTGTCATCGCGCATTGGCACAAGCGTATAGGTTGTGGATTCGATTTCCATATGGCGAGGTGAAATATTTAATGTTTTCATTTTCTTACTTTGCTAAAGAAACGAAGAGCGGCGTGCATGAATTCTACCACTCAGTTTGCCTCACGAATTCAGCGGAAAGTGGGGTACGAATGTCTTAATGGGAACAATGTATCTTAACATTAGGTTCCCAGGTTTCCTCAGCTTATACCGCTGTGTGCGGGATACGTGAGACTAAAAAATAAATAATATAATTTCAAAGCAACCTACTGTTAAAATACTCTTTTCCATCCGATTTTGATATATTGTGTGACTATTTACTGAAATTAATACTGCCGTAAATCTTACCAGGAAGAAAATCCCTTAATAGTTTTAAAATAAAATTTCTCCTGCGATATATTTATAAGCCTTCTTCTAGAGTTTAATATTTTTTTATATAATGTTTTTACGCTTTAATGGTGTTTGATATTAAAAGTAAAACACAATAACAACTTGCCTGAATATTTGAGGCCGTCGTGGCACAGAGGGACAGTATCTATAAAAGTTAAAATTATGGGTTTCTCACTCATTCTCTCTATTAAAAAAAATATTTTCGCGTTGAGTTACGCTATATACCATACAATGTCTCCAATTTAGGCGGAAGTATCTTAACACAAAGTTCACTCTCTCTTTCCGTGCTGTTATAAGCACGACATAGCGTTAAAAAAATGATTATACTTATGTTTTATAATACTTTACAAGCTAACTAAAACAAAATGTCTTCTTAAACAAAAATATATAGAAATATACAGCGTGCTCCTAATTTCTATATATTATTTTCTCCATTTCTTAGTAATCACAGGCCTACTCTTAAGATAGGCTGGTTTCTTCAAGTTCTTATCGTAAGTATTCATAAACCTATTATAAAGGAGGGACGTTCCTCGAATACAAATGAAGTAATGGCTTCGCCCGCCGCGGTGTTGATCTTTCCGCATTGCTAATGCTGTTCCCTATTCAATTATGTCACGAAACACAGTACAGATAGTGGTTTTGTCAATATATATAATAAGCTTTTGAGAAAGCTTAGCTGTGATAAGCTTATCTGTTTCGTTTCGTTTCGATTTATTTTGCTGTTTATTTAAATATTGTTTATTTAAATATATTTACTGTTTATTTATTTAAATATATAAATTTTTTTTTACTTATTTTGGTTGTCGATTCGAATACACCAACAATATTAGTAAAACACAATTAATAATGTTACCTAATAATAGTATAAATATTTATTTATACACAAATTCATACGCATTTCCGCGACTGTTGTGGGATCGATTTCCTCTCTGGGTAATGGAATATTTAACATTTTTATTTTCTATGCTCTGGTGACACAATGTCGCAAGAATTCGGCGGAAAGTGGGGAACGGAACCTAATGTTAGGATTAGGTCCTCACGTTCTCTCTGCCATATATATATATATTGTGCGGCAAACATACTCAAAGTTTAGTGAACCTTGTCAAATTCTTTACAAAGGCATTTGGGTACATTATGGCGCTACGCTATGTCTTACAGACTAAATATTAAATAACTTTCAACAGTATCAAATTCTTGTCATTTTTCTAATGACAATATTAATAATAATATATTATTTCAACGAAGTTATTTAGACAGCGAAACTATAACTTCGACGTAAAATAAATGCATCTGAGAAAACCTGAAGCACATCACTAGTGATTTCATAAGAATTATTTGAGCGAATAACAATATATTATCAACATGGTAAAATATTAGAAGAACTAGACACATAATTTTGTGAACGTAAACATAGCAGAATTTAATTCAAATTCCCTGTCAAGAATGCAGACGCTATTCAAAGTGTTCAATGTCTCAAGTTAACTATACTCGTATTATACTAACACCTGTGAATGATAGAGCAAATGTAATAAGATTCACGCTATATCCCACATATAGCAGGGTAGACAGAGGGAACTTAGTGCTAAGATATTCAGATCTCTATTTTTTGTCGAATTTACGAAGTTTTGCATGTTGCATGGCGAAACTCAACCCCGCGGTTTTGCTTGGCACCAGAGAGAAGAAATGAAAATATGAATAAATGATAATTAATTCTCTCGAGTGAAAATCGAACCGACGCGACAACTGTCGCGTTACAATCAACCTTTGTGCCCCTGCGCAACGACGGCCTCAAAAACGAGTTAATGTATTTAAAAAATAAATTTGGTTGTTTGTGTGTCCGATTCTAACTATGGAAATATTATTATTTTTATTTTCCGTTCGAATTGGAAAAATTGTATACGACGTTTGTATTGGATTAGCTTTAAATAGTAAACATAGGTTCTCTATATGAATACGAGTGTCTTTAATTGTTCAATTTATTGTGACACGATAGTGCCCCATAAGTCGCTGTGTAAACACGTCTTGTCTGGTGTAGATAGTGTAGTTTTCTAACAGATTTGACATTTTCAAATTTAGAATTCTCCATTTTAAAGAATGTCTTATTTTAACGAAATTTTACGAAAAGATGACGATATCGCACGTGTCGTAAAAATAATATTAGTGGATAAACGAAAAACCTTGTAACGATTCCCTCAAGCCCTTAAGTTAAATCTCATATTATCGATTCGCTATGTAAAAATACATTATATTGTCACTAATTAATTTTAATAATTAACTTTTATATGCATCCAAAATTTTAGCGATGAGTGGGGAGCGGAGTGTTTTATCACTAGGTTCCCTCTACCTGCCCTGCCGTGTGCGGGATACAGCGTGAAGCTTATTTTTTTGTATTTTTATAGGCATGGTGGGCAACGCCCCTATAGCCTCCTTTAATGATACACGGGGTCATGGACGACGGTAATTGCCTATCATCAAGTGACCCAGTGACATCAGGTGAAAAAAAAAAGTATATTACTTCTTTTTAAACATCTCAAACAACAGATTTTTACACGTATTTAACTTTAACTAAATTCTATTGTATTACTTGGAGCACGCAGTAACTCTCAGTGATGGATCGCCGCTTTTCCGGCTTTTCAACAGTCCCTAAACGGCTTGTCTGTGAAAACTCCCGTAATATTTTAACCTTTAAAGATTTCAAATTGAATATGAACACAGGAAGTGAAAATTTATGAGATTGTTTTATTTTAAGTTATGATAGAATATACACATTGCAAGCTATTTTTATAATATTTGTAACTATATTTGCCTATACATAGTTTGGTAGGCAGACTTTTCCATTCTTTTTTTTTAGAAACATTGGGTGTTAGTTATATTTTAAAGATATTGAATGTTAGTCGGTGTAACATAGACTGCGCTTTATAGTGTTCCGTACCCCAAAACGAAAAACGGAACCCTCATAGGATCACTTTGTAGCCGTTTTAGCACGTTCCATCTGTCAAGAAAACATGTGGTGGTATCAATCTAAAATTAATATGAAATATACCAGTCAACCATCCCTTAGAGCACATAAAAAAATAACCTACAAAGAGAACACAGTCAAAATATATGGGCATTTATGCATCATTTTTATTGAGTTTTACATGAAATTATATATTTCGCACGAAGTGAAAACTAACAATACAAATAAAAGGAAATAAACGAACATTTAGTAGGTATTTCATAAAAAAAATCATTACAAACTTATAATATTTTTAAACATTTTTAAAGTGTCATTCCACACTTAAGAAAGAAAAATATTTATTTAGAAAACTTATAAAAATTTGAACGTAGCGGGACTCGAACCCGCGCCTCCTAAAAACCGACCAGGCTAGACCAGGTTTTCTAAATAGGTAACTTATAATTGTAGTTAATTTCATTCAAAATCAGTTCATACACCCGCAAACTTAAGTTTGTCAACTTTTATATTAAGTTGTTCTTTCCATTGAGCTATAATCCTAAACGGAACCCTCGGAGGACGAGTTCGATTCACATTTTCCCGGTTTTTTTCGGATATGCCGTAGAATTGATAATCATTTTAATATAATGATTTTCCCGAGTTGCCGAGTTGGGTTTGAGTCTATAACAATTACTTTTATAATAGAATGTCACACAGAACAATTAAATTTATCATTATAATTATTATAACTAACAATTTCAAATTAACTTAATATGTTTTCTATATTGAAAAAAATATAAAAACTAATATTATAAGAAGTAAAAGCTATAGTAGCTATTCCCATTTTAAAATCTGTGCTGAAACGGAATCGCCCTAAGTAGTTTTGGCACAACTTGGTAAGCTCATTTCATTTTATATTTGCTGATATAGATCTAAAATAAAGCCTCATAGCACTAATAGAACGTATAGGTAACAAATATATATATTGATACATATCATTTGTACATCAATTTTAGGGTTCCGTATATGAAAAGGAAAAAATAGAACCTTTATAGGATCCTTTCTTGACCATCTATCCGTCAGTCAATATCTCTAGATCAAACTGAAATTATTGATAATGAAATATTCAGATCTACGATCCCTTAGAGCAAGCAAAAAAACAAGTTTCAAAGTCAATACAGGCATTAGTGCGGTTTTTACAATTTTACTTGCATTTGACCGGTTTTTAAATTTCATTAAAGAAAAAAGCTTACAGCAAGGTAGGCAGAGGGCCATAGTAAAAAAGACACTTCGTCCCCCATTTCTGTCGAAATTTCGAAATATTGCATGTTGTACTGTCTTCCAGAGCAGGAAATGAAAAAGATTAAACAAAAACATTTACCTGAGTGGAAATCGAACCCACAACCGCCGCGTTTACTCTCAGACCCCGCTTTACTTCGCTGTGACGACCTTCATAAGAGAATATTATACAAATCTCTATTCCAAACGCTTTCATACTTACTAACATCTACTTGGTTTCTTAAACAATAGATAGGATGTTCCTGACAGCTTCTAATTGAAATAATTGCTGGATTTCAACGTTCATAGTTTGAAATTATTCGTTTTCAAAACAAACGTTCATTTTTCATTCATTATTTAGTGAAATATAAATAAAAACAATTAAAAATTTCGGACGTGGATAATGATGGGCGAATGAAAATTTAATTATTGTATTTTTTACGTTAAAAGGCAGGAACGAATTCAAACTGTATTTTTTTTTAAATATATATGTGAGAATTCATAGTAATTACTTAGTTGCGAATAAATCTAAAGAACTAATTTACTTAAATTTCTCGTTCAGCCCTATACAAGTACTTATTAAGAAAACGTATAAAAAGTATTTGAACCCGCTCCTCTTTGGAAACAGTGTTGCTAACAACGTAAATAAGTTGTAAAAAACGTGTAAGAATTTCAACGTAGCTCAAAGAGAACGTATAGCATAGTTGGTCAGAGCGCTTGGACGGTTTTCAAAAAGGCGCGGGTTCAAGTCCCGCCACAATCAAATTTTTATACGTTTTCTTAATAAGTATTTTTTGTACTTAAGTGTAGAATAATACTTTAAAAATGGAAAAAAAAATATCCTACTACTACCGTAAACCATCTTCTTCTGGAAACAGAAAATAAATGTTAAAATAAAAATATTAAAACTTCTTATACACCTGTGTGTTCACTGTAAGTTGAATTGGTAGTACGTATATCTATCTATATTGTCATAAATGTTCAAATACTGTCTCTTCAACTTTTTATACCTAAATCTTTCCTTAAGTATTTTTAATACGAAATTATAAACATAGAATAACAATTATAAAAACAAAAAAAAAAAACATTTAAACGAAAATGTAAAATATTTGTTATTACACGAAGTTAATTACAGTTTCATAATATACAAATTGAATAGAAATCCTTTGGATCAAAGTTCGTTTACAGTACCGCTTTTCATACCAAAGTGTGACCTTAAAGGGTGGATGCCTGTGAGTGATCAAACCCAAGATAACTTTGTCGTGGCTGATGCGTCTCTTCTTAGCTAAACTCGTTAGCCTCTGGCTAGAGTCACGTTTACGTAACATGAAAGAAAAGCTTAAAATGTATTGAAGTGCTATAATATTTTATAGATGTAGCTATAAATATATATATTTTGACATAAATCCTGTATTTATTGAAATCGACAAGATGCTACTGGATTTATGACCACATGAGTTCAAATCTCAAGTGCATGAACGTTCTCTCGTCTCTAATGATCTTTTTAATATGCAGAAAATAGAGTATATTCACTCAATTTTTTGCCAATCCCCTAAATTAGGCTTTGTCTCTATTTATATACTTAGAGATAATAAAATATATTTACAGTGAACCTTCACAAAAAGAAGAGCACTATTATTTAATCATATTGCTTCAAATTTATTACTCAGACAAACTATTTTTTCTTAAGAATACTGTGAAAGTAAAAGTACTTAAAAGTAATAACGACGTTAAAGATGCCTAACACGACTTAAATCGAGAATCGAGGTTTCACAGTCAAGAAGTTCAAACAAGATTATCTCACTGGCTCTTGTACCTAATATCATTATAGTGGATTTCAATCTACATCTGCAGTCACAGGGCACTAAGGAATAATTTACTTTGTCCATTTAAGAGCGAATGCATTGCTAATGCTGGGTATCTTGCACCCCGCAGGCCTAGCTTTGAATGAAGTTAAATATTCAAAGTTCAGTTAAAATATTATGGAATCTTTTTAAAGGTTTTAATAGAAATGAAAATTTTACTGTAATTTCATATTCAAAATTCTTACTTTTTGTTGTATCTAGGTAAACTTGTTGTACGTTTACATTTATAATACATAGAGTTCTGTATTGACAATAAATTGACGTAAGAGATCCTTGACGTAAGGTATTTTGTCGTTTCTTAGGGGGTCATTTGAATCATAGTCATTCCCACTGTTTGATAATTTCAATAAATTATTCTAATAACTATTAAATCAATATAATATTTTAATTTATGCCATCTAATTTATAAGTGACATGTGACACGGAGCTAGCAGTCGCGTGCGTCACGACAGTTGAGCGACATCTCACTACGTTACTGTAATTTCAATTTGCTTATCCGAAACAGATTGTCTCTATATTAACTACAAGATAAAGTATCTTAAAGGATCAAAATTAATCCTTAATCTATGATAATTACAAATTATCCTAGCCAGTTAGAAAGTGTCTGGATGTACTGATACCAAAATACCATCATAAAATAAAAAATGACACACAACTGTGAACATGCTGTTTGCGCGAGAGTATTCAATTATAAAATTTTGAATTATAATATTTTTTGGAAGGAAATAAATCGAAATAGTAAATGTCTTACCTACCACCATAGGATATGAGAAATCAGACTGAATTTACAATGAAGACATAAACATAGTGACCTGCACTAGTAGTGAGGATATCACAGTAAAAATTAAACAGAACGTGCTCAGGTGGTTTAGGCACGTCGAGCGAATGAGTAATAAAAGAATGACAATAAAGATATATGAAAGAAAAGTGAGTGGTAAAAGAGGCAGAAGATCTGAGTTGACAACCGGTTACGTAAAAAGCATCAGGATCCTCCGGAGGGCATATGTCGATGATAGTGGGCGAGGAAAAATCTTGCAATTGCAAGGCAGTGTTAGGCGCTCCATTTCCTCTGGCTACCCCAATAGGGGATTAATCCTACCCTTCATGCTTTAGCATGAAGTTAAAAATGTACTTAAAACGTTAAGTTCCGCAGCTGAAAACACAATGTCTTAGAGTCGAATGAAAAGTAGAGTACGGAGTCTTTACTCTAGATTCTTTCTGTCTACTCTGTTACGCCAGAATTTCTTAAGTGTGAAAATATATAAATAATACAAGTTATAGATAACATCTGATCCGATTTAGAAAGAAATACTAAAGTGATATAACATGAAGATTATCTTTTAATTAAAAAAAATAATAATAATACCATAATTATCAATTCAAACAAAAACCATTGGAAATCAAATAAAACAACGACCAAGTACCTAGTCAGTGTGTCAGGTGGTTGCCGTTTAATTACGTTTCGCTACTCGACCGTTGATAAACGACTCTCAGCTTTATGATATGTTCGAGTTAACCGGTGTGCGGTACAATGCCTTCGTTAGGAAGTGGATTTAGGCGTGTATGTGATTGGCGTCCTGGTAATCATTAAAATACCAATTTTGATTTCGAAATACAAACATTTAGGTTGATATTTCGAATCGATTTTTTAAAGCTTTTGCGTTGATCTGATCGTTTGCGAGTTGTTTTATGGCTTTGAATTTGAGTTACGGAATTGTTTGTTAGTTTATAAAGAATAAATAACATTATTATTTCGTTGAAGACGTTTCGTTTAAGACGTTTGTGTGTTAAAGGTTATTACCAAATTAATGATTTTGTAAATGATAACACGCCTTGGGAATGAAATGCTCGCTCCAGTCTGTTTCAAAGGTATCATTGTCACAGATAATTAAATATGTATTTGTTTAAAATTGATTAAAAAAAAAATAGGTCCCGTTGAGTTTCTTGCGCCGGTTCCTCCTCGGGGAAATGGATTAATTTGATTTCCTCGCCCTGGTAACAAAAATAAACGCAGTGTTGATTGATGACTAAACACGTGATATCCTGAAAATTTTGCGGATAATGGTGAACGGAGTATTTTGACACTAGCTTATCTCTACCGACTCTGCGATTTTCAAGATACAATATGAAGCAATATCTACTATACTAGGTATGTACTTCATCATAAAAAAAAATGTTCAAAAAGTTTATTTTTATAGCAATCTATAACAATTCCATCTTTAAAAATACTACAAAACATCTAGCAAAATATTTGCCAAATAGTTAAAGGATTCGAAGGTCGATACGGTTTCCGTCGAAGCCATTAAGCGGTGCGCTCAGCGGCATAATTTAATTGATTTATTTATCCCCTAACCAATTAAGCTGATTCCAAGTACCTTATTTAATTTTATATAGAGTAACTTAGAGGATTTAGTTATGGCATCAAAGTCAAATGGTAAGTCAATGGAAAATTCCCTTTGATTTACCTTACCGTTGAAATTTTATACTGATAAAAGTTCACAAATTTCAGTTTGTGATCGTATGCACTCATTTTATATGAAATGAACAACAAATATAAGTTTGTAATATTTTTCTAATGAAATACGGAACCCTAACAAGTTATTTAATATTTAAACAGCATACACATTTAGGAGTTGAATTAAGATACAAATTTTTCCGGCATACCAGAGGAAGCAATATGTTCTGCATACTTTCCACCCTATATATCAAATGCCAATTCCAATTGTGTGACTACAAACCGTCTGGTTGTGAGTTCGATCCCCACTCGAGGAGATGAAATATTTACTTAAATTTATATTTCCATTTCTGCTCTCTGGTGTCGAGGCTAAGCGCGGTGTTGAGTTCTGCCACTCAACACGCAATGCCTGGAATTCGGCAGAAAGTGGGTAACGGAGTGTCTTAACACTAGATTCCCTCTGCCTACCCTGCTGTGTGCGGGATACAGAGTGAAGCTGATTTAATTTAATTTAATTTTAATTCCAACATCTAAAATTTTTTGTCGTTATTATAATTATGATTATAATATAATTTCTCTGAATATACGCAAAAAAATAATAAAATCGTTACTTTCGGCAAAGGTAGCAGCAGTTTATTGAAACACGAAACATGGAATAAGCTTCTTAACTTTTCAATTTTCCCTCTATAAAGTGAATAACTGTCTGCCTAAAAGGCTACTCCAATGTCTGTTCAGGGAAGAGTTTTATGAAGCGCATTTTGTTAGTATTCATATTAAAAAATATTTTCGATCCCAGCCGAAGTTACGTAGAACAAGGACCAAATGCCATTTATGCTTATATTTATTGACTATTTTAGCCAAATAATGCAAAATCTTTACATAAATTGTAGCTTATGTGTTGTTCTGGTGTATGGACAATATTATTATTGTAAAGTTTCATTAAATTCCGTTAAGTATTTTTGTGTCAAAAAGCACAAATTTTCACATTTATAATATTCGAAGTAATACAGTTAAATTATTCTATATTGAAAAATATGAAAATAGTATAATGTGTAAATACCAAAAAGTATACAAACTAATGCCGAGGCCGTCGTGGCGCAGTGGCACAGCGTGTAAGCGCGACGGTTGCGGGTTTGATTCTCATACAAAGGAATTAATTATCAATTATTTTGATTTATTCACCCTGGGAACAAGACAAAACGCGGAGTTGAGCTCATCTCAGCTTGAAACTAAAAAAGTATATATTAAAATAATATTTATTTCAAAATTAATATTCATACAACAAATTGAAATATGGAAAAAACAAAATAGAATTAATCAAATAAGCACAATTTTAACTTTGCTTAAAACGCGAAATATGCTGTTCAGTTGCCGAACGCTACGTCAGCTTTTTCTTGTTTTGTTGTTAAGATTATACCAGCAATATCGGTGCAGTTGTAAATTTTTCATATTTTTCGTAAATTTGCAAAGTAATCGCTTAAATATTTAAGTGATGAGGCCATCGTGACGCAGAGGTACAAGGTGGCGACATAAACGTGACGGTTGTGGGTTCGATTGCCACTAGGAGAAATAATATATATTTTTTTTTCTCCGCACTGAAAATGAGGCAGAGCGCAGAGATAAGTTTCACCACTCAACACGCAGTGCCTTCGGAATCTGGCAGAAAGTGGAGAACGGAAGTGTCTTAATGGGAGCGTAGGGTCTGTCAACACTATGTGCAGGATACAGCGAGATGCTATATTTTTATTCAAATAATAAAAATGTTGTCCATTTTTAAATGTAGAAAGATAATTTATAGTACCTTTTTTCAGATAAATGTACACAGTAGAGTAGGCAAAGGGAGGGAGTTCATTCTCTGAAAAAAATTACGTACGAGTATGTAGTAAGTTTCACACTAGAAGCTTAATTTTGTAGGCAAGAAATTCTAAAGACAGTAAGTACTACGAAAATCTCACGTGAAGTCGTGGATTTGTTTTTATCATAATGAAACCTTCATTTTGTTTTGGCAAGTACTTGAAAATACATAATATGCATATAATATGTAAATTAATACATCACTTAGAATTTTGTAAGCTGTAATAAATAATCTCCATAATCAATCTTTGTTTACTTTCAATATTATATCTAAGCCGTTTCAGAGAATATAAAAAATATATATTTTTGCTATGAATATAAAGTTTCGTATTTTTCTATTAAAACGTCCAACAAACAAAATTTCCACGGCAACAAACTGAAATTTCCAGCGAACTTTTGTTTACGAATAGAGTTGTTTTTAAAAAATGGTTTGTTTTATATTTTAATTTATTTAGCTAGACTTAATTAAAATATATCTTAAATATGTATTTCGCCCTATATTAGAAATATATTTTTTTAAGATATACTTTCGTAATTTCTATAATACTCAGAAAAATGAATATATTAATTAAATAATCCTTGGAATACAAAGAACACAAATGTATAAAAATAAATAAATGAGAAACATTTTATAATTGATGGTTGTTTGCTTTCTTTTTTTTTAAATGTTTTTTTTTATAATGAACATTCATCAACATCTGTTTTTAAAAATTATAAACTACCTAACATAAGTTTTGTATAGTGCAATTGCTTAGATAACATTTTTATTTCATTTATAACCATTTGAAATTTTTGCGGAGTATCTTAACACTATGTTTTCTCCGCCTACCTTGCTATAGTCGGGCTTGCTATGCCGTGTGAAGATGATATTGATTTTTGCAAGAAATTATGAATAAATACAGTATATAATAAATTAAGTTTTCAATTTAGAAAAAATATGATATTGATTTTTTCTTACTTTAACTACTATATCTATGAACTAACGCCAAATAAATTTACATGTATTTTTACATGTATTATAAATATTTGACTATGAAGACAAGAAGTTACACCATCATAATATGCAAAGAGGCTTAACTATATTGAGTAATTAATTCTTATAAGAAGATTATACGGAACTAGTGATGTAGCTAGGTCGTGTTAGTGTTGTAAGATGATTTTGGTATACGACTAATATTAAAAAAAATAAAATTAACAACTAAAACCCTGAGGCCAGAGTCACGGCACAGGGGCATAAGTGTGTGACTGTAAACGCGACATGTTTTGGGTTCGATCCCCACTCAAGTAAATTTAATTTAATTTTTTCTTTCTGGTCTCGAGGCGAAAGCGCGGCGTTGACTTCCATCAATCAACACGCAATGCCAATTCGGCGGAAAGTAAGGAGCGGAGTGTCTTAACACTAAAAATTGGAGAAGAAACCGATTGAAAAGTAATGATATATATATGAAATAAGCAAAGTTCCAAGTTTCCAAATAATAATAAAATATATATACAAATGAACAAAAATGTTATTAACATTTGTTTCATTCAAACAAATGTTAATAAACTAAAAACGATTAACCCCATCAAGTTAGTTACAACTTGTTTAAGTTGTTAACATCTCTGTAAGGGCGCTTGGACGTTTTCCAAGATGCACGGGTTCAAACCCCACAACGTTTACATTTTCTAATATTTTTTTCTCCTAAGTGTGGAATTACACTTTAGAAGTCCTCTTTTTCTTACATAACCTACGAAAAAATAAAAATAGAAATGTACTAATAACACAAATATATCAACAATATAAAGTAAAACTACTAAAACGTCCACATGTTATTTAACACGGAACACAGCCAAGTGTTTCTATCAACAGGATTTATATCACCAGCGACGCTAATTAGGTCACATAGTAGGGGAAATACAAACAAAATAACGTTGGATTTAAGGGAAATTTTGCTTACCTGCAGTTAAAAATACCCAGCATATTTATTGCAGGAAAATTTAAACAGCATAGACTTTTGATTAGTATATTTAAAAAGCTAAAATTATGCATAAATAGCTTACTACTTAAATTATAAAAAAGATACTTGTATACTTTTATATGAGAGTGTTTGATGGTTGTGGGTTCAATTGCTTTCCGGGGAAATGTTTAGATTAAAATTAATTTCAAATCCCTCGTATGGTAAAAATAGTTGAATTTCACTACTCAATATGCAATGCCTCAAGAATTCGGTGCAAAATGAAGAACGGAAGTGTCTTAATGCGAAATGAGTGTCTTAATATTAGGTTTCTTGATTCCCTTTGCCTATTTTGCTATATCTGGGATACAGCGTAAAGATAATAAAAACTTTTATTTTATAAAAAATGTATAGCTATATATAAATTGTACAAGCTACATTTTATATGAAAATAAAATTCTCATTTAAAATATTTCTTAATAATAAATCTTTATTTTATAAATATAGCGATGTCATTTGGTTGTTATACCTTGACGTTGTGACCTAATTAGTAACCCGCTAGTGATACAACCCTTGTTCAACATACACTTCACTTCCTCTTATGCCTTCATTATGGTAGTAAATCCCATTTCATTATAAAATTTCATTAAATAAATATTATGAAGCAGGATAATTGCATAGTAAAAAAGGTTTTGTAGTATAATTTATAAATATAAAAAAATAATCCGTTATTAAATAACTTTGCAGAGTAGTAAAATGAAATTTGTCAGGGTCCTTAATAATATAATTTATATTTTTAATATTTCAAAATATAATGTTGGCTGAATAAGTTACTGTCATCGCCAAAGTCAAAGAAAAGTAAAGAAAAGAGAGGGAAAATGGCGGAACGGAGGCGTCTGGTGAAATGAAGGATGGTTGTTCAAAAATGCTTAGAGAAGTTTTAATTTATAATTAATATATATTAATATATAATAGAGAATATAGTAAGTAACTGTGATATATGTTGGTATTCGAGGCTACTAAATTAAGTTATGTGCTTTCACTATTTACGATTGTTTGTTTTGGAATAATTTGACGGTAAGTTTTTAATAGATTATTATAAAAATAACAAATAATAATATGAATGCGTATAATGCCATTAATATACAGAAATAAATATTATTTAATTATGAAGTGGAAATAAATGCATGAGGATTTTTAATTAGGTATGTAAAATAACAATTTTAATAATGTACGTAGAATGCTTGCCGCCATCTTAGTTAGATTGGTATACATATGTCAATTGTGAAATTAAAGTTAGTACTACCTCTTTCGTATGTTCTTCAATTCAAAGTGACATTGCATTGGCGAAGTGATTTTGTGCCATAATAGATAGATAGAGAAAAAAGTTAAATCAGTCAAAGGTTGGTAGTAGGTTTGGTGAATTATAATTGTAAATGTAATGTTTATATAATCATAAGGATTTAAAACATTACTGTAAAAGGAAATATAATAAAATAGTGTTATTTATAATATTATATATAAAATTATTATTATATTATATATTTTTTTATAATAATGGCGACCCGCTCGCGGTCTCACACGCTCAAACTTGCTCCACGACGGCTTCCTATAGAAACCTATAGAATTGAGCATATTTAATGCTATGCTGCTATGTTTATATGCTGCTATGTGAAGATATATCGTCGTCGCCGTCGCCGAGTTTTAAAGGATTACAATATGTACGTTACAATACACGATTTTTTTGTGTGTGTTTTGTTGTAATGCTACTCCTCCTACACCGTTCCGTTCCCCCGTTAAACCTACAGCTCTGAAATTTTGCAGGAACGTTGTTGACGACACGGTAATTGCAGCGAAGTAGTTTGGTGGTAACTGTAATTGTAGTTTTTGAGTAAATGGTCAAAATGTATCCCATAGAGTTAAGATGTGGAACGTTTTAAAGTTCACGCGCACAGATTGAACTTTGACTTACTTAAAACCACCGCATGTGGACAAAACAGAAAATCAAAAATCCTTATAGAAATTATGATAATGTAGTTAAAAAATCATATTAGAATATTACATATTAAAGTAATAAGAAATTATATTAGAAGTCATTATAGTTGTCAGTTAATTCTGTTTATTAAATTAATAATCATGTAATTTAAGCGGGCGAAGCCGCGAGCGGGCCGCTAGTATTAAGTAAACTATAAATATACCTAAATAATAGTTCCCTATACGTCTATAAATGCATGTTCTGTACATTAAGATAAGATAGAGAAATCTTTGTAATAACTTACCGCAATTAAATGTTAGATAGACGAGACCGAACCACAAAATAATCTTAGGGAACAAATTCAAATAAACCTATGACTGGGCATCGAACCCGCAACCATGTCATATTTAATCAGTTACTGTGCAATTTTACCTATTCCACATATTTAAAACAATTTAAAATCCTACTTTCACTGAAAACAAAAAAAGAATTAGAAGTACCTTATAAAATGTAAACAAAAAAAGTAACAAATAACAAATGAAATAAAAAAAAAGTACAGCATTCACTAAAACAAGGGTGGTAATATCAATTAGCTGTAATGAACAAGTTCATTAATTTCGACCCTCTAAACGCGCCTCGCGTCTCTCAGTGGGGATTGACGTGAGACTAAAGACGCCAAAAAGATTAAAATTCCTTTTCCAGCTCCCTGTTTTGTATTGCTAAAAATCCTAATTTGTCGAAGCATTATTAAATTTGATGGACTTTTGGCACGGATTTAAAACACATTTTGTTCTCTTTTTTGTGTAAATATCTTAGCTTTTCCCTCCTCTATTAGATTAAAAATAAGTGGGTACAGGGCTTCTGCGACATAACCTCGGAATAAATATTTTAAAAAATGGATTTTTTTCATGTATTATTCTAGTTTTGCCCTGTACCTAATATGAGGCCAAATTCGAGACATTGTGAAGCTACGGAACGCCGCGTTTTATTGCGCTCAAAGCGAACAAATAAAAAATATTCATTACCTTTATTTTTTCATATTAAATACAGTCAGACGTTGTCCCTGTGTACCACGATGCGCTCAACAACCTAGCAATAAAATCGAGACATACCTATACCTAAAAAGCTAAAACCATTAAACCAAAAAAAAAAATCGAAAAATGTAACTAAAATTTAAAGTAATAAAAGTTTCTATTCCGATCTTGATAAGAGTTATTAAAGTTGAACGGTCTTTAATATGATATACGAGTATCATTCATGCATGTTTTTAAAATATAATAAACTTAAGTGCAATAAATACATTTTTTTTAGCCTCACACTGTATGCTGCTCACAGTTGAGTACGCCGAGGGTACCTAGCTTAGGAAGCTCCGTATCCCATTTTCCGCCGAATTTTGAAGACATTGCGTGTCGAGTGGCAGAAGTCGACGCCGCATTTCGCCTCGACACCAGAGCGAAGAAATGAAAATATCAAATATTTCGTTTCCTCGAGTGGTAATCGAACCCATAACCTGTCTCGTTTACAGTTACAGCCCTCAAAATATAGATACACAATATATAAAATTAAGTCCTTTTATAATATCCCGTTTGTTCTACGGAGATTATGGAGCTTTACCTAATAATACGTGTAATGAGCTCGCACCGCACGCTACTGCAAGCTCATTTGTCTAAAACAATATATTTTATGAAGCTTTTACAAAATAAAATATGTCTTTATATATAAAATTGGGCTGGAAGGTTAATTTATGTTAACATCTTGATGTAAAGCCAAAAAAATATTTATTATATTAAAATTACGAAGTACTAGTACTTACATTTAAAAATTATAAGATATACTAGCGGACCCGGACGCGGCTTCGCCCGCTTGAACTCATTCGTATAGTTATATTAGATATATTTATGAAATTGTTTTTGAAAATATCTAATTTGAATGAAAAAAATTATAAGTAAACGTAATCATATTAAAATATTTATAAAAAAAATTAAACAAAACCAGCTACATTATTAATATCATCAAAGTAAAATAAATATTTAAAAGAATTAAAATTAAATGTGTTGTGCTATGTTTTTGCAAGTGCATGTGGGTATTTACTTAATACTTAAATACAATAAAAAATATTATATTTTTTGTCTCTGTCTGTCTTTCTATTTCCCCGAGCTAATGTCCAGAATAACTGAACTGATTTTTATTGGACTTTCAGTGATCGATTTTACTGATTTACCCGGGAAAAATCTTTTTACACGTTTTCCTTGCGCGCGTACATAGATACTATATGAAATATCTAACTAAAGTCCTTTCTAAGTCTTTCCTTAAATAATAAGTACTTAAATAATATTATGCCGCTGCCGCACAGGGCCGCAACTTACATCACACCAAGAAATTTATGAAAATCTAATTAAACTATTACTCGAATAAGCGAAGAACCAAAGAAAAGTATAAATTAATTATAATTACATAAAAATTAATAGTAGTTCGAAAATGTATGAAAATTTACAAAACTGTCAAAGTCATCTGCCCGTTCGCGTCGGTCATACTATGCCG
>JAATLQ010035769.1:0-22367 GCA_013421005.1 Heliconius erato x Heliconius himera | reverse complement strand
AAGTTCACTGTATAACATTCTAATAAATAATTAAGGAGATGTCACTGATTCGAAATAACCTATCATACGACCGGCATAGTATGACCGACGCGAAAAGGCAGATAGATGACTTTGACGGTTTTGTAAATTTTCATACATTTTCGAACTACTGTTAATTTTTTTGTAATTATTTGCTGTTTATAATTAATTTATACTTTTCTTTGGTTCTTCGCTTATTCGAGGAGCCGATTATTTAGATTTTCATAAATTTCTTGGTGTGGTGTAAGTTGCGGCCCTGCGCGGCATCGGTGTAATATTATTTAAGTATTAAGGAGAGAATTGTTGGTTATTTCATCTCGGTTGGATGGTTATCTATACCGTTGTTATACACTTAATAAATTGTGGTTTTAGTTTTCTGGGATTTTATTTGATATTGCTCGCAAAACTTATTATATTTAATGTAGAAAGGACTTTAGTTATTTCATATAGTATCTATGTACGCGCTCAAGGAAAACGAGTAAAAAGATTTTTCCCGGGTAAATCAGTAAAATCGATCACTGAAAGTCCAATAAAAATTAGTTCAGTTATTCTGGATATTAGCTCGGGGAAATAGAAACAGAAAGAGATAAAATTATTAATAATGTTGCTGGTTTTGTTTAGTTTTTTTATTAATATTTTACTATGGTTACGTTTACTTATATTTTTTTTATTTAAATTAGTTACATATTTTCACAATTTCCTAAATATATCTATAAGCATTCGTAAAGTTTAAGCGGGCGAAGCCGCGTCCGGGTCCGCTAGTATATAATAAATCCTTAGGTGCTACTTACGATGTTCTTATTTCGTTTTAACTAAATGAATCGTAAAATGTAGAATCGATATTATATAATCTATATCTATACTTATAATAGATCTGTAGAAAAATCGTTTCTGTACATTGAAAATAAACAAAAATTAGCCAGGGTGTTAAAGAATAATTAACAGAATCCATTTCCAACATTTTTGGAATTTTTGTCTGTTTGTCTGCTTATGTGATCACGTGTTACGTAAAAAGTACGCAATAAATTTAAGCAACTTTTACACACAAAATTGCAAGTAACTCAGAATAAGTATTAGTTTTTATTTCATTGTAATCGCTTCAATCTATCAAAAGATATATGTATTTAGGTTTTCAAGAAGTTTATATTTGAGATAGTAGAAATAGAAACATGTAACTATCTATTGACAACAAGTAGTAGGTACTAACGTATCTTGATAACGCATAAAACATACTGTTGAGTTAAACATTAATTTCGTCGGAAGAATATTAATAATTTCAATACTTTAGCACAACATCGTTTTCGGTTAATATATTTTTATGTTAGGTGAAATTTAACATAGAAAATAGCATTTTTTATCTGTCCGAACAGTTACAGCTTAACTTTAAGTCTTAAATAGATGGCGCTGTGCATAAAGCATCGTTTTCTAAATCGCGCTGGTAAGATTCTGTTAAGGTAAGAAAAGAATGACTTTAGAAACGTATTAATTATTTGACTGTTGATAAATATATGTCTTTTTAAAGTACAATTGTTCATAGTAAACAAAATTGAATTAAACTACAAAGTAAACAAAATTGAATTATTACTGAAGATTACCTTCTTAACAGTTCTTAACAGATAAAGAATGACTTTCAAAATTCAAAGAAATACTCTATTTATAGTTGATATTTCTTTGAATAGTTTTTTCAATCCGTTCGTTCATTTGTTCGTTTGTCTGATTAATATTTTTGTAGAAAACGTATAAAAGAATTGAACTTTCAGAAATATTATAATTTTTTTTTTTAAAATTGATAATTTATTGTATTTGTGTCGCAGAAAAAAACCATTAGGTACAATTTTTTATCTGTACTTAATTTGATACAAAACTGATAACTTTAATAAGTGTGGTGTATCAGTTCATGAGTACGACTTGAACTTGACCGAAAATGTTGATTATTTTATAGATTATATAAAAATGTTTAAAAACATACTTTCTATGTGTATTTTGTAATACCTACATATTAATACCTACTATTATATATTTAACTAATAATATATGTTACTAAATAATTTAAAAACTGTACAGGAGCTAATATTAGCTATTTTACAAAGAATATCGTGAATTCTTATCCAAATCAAATAATCAATCTTTATTTCTTAAATGAATAATCATGTAATTCAAGCGAGCAGGCCGCTAGTTATATTAATAAATATATACTCTTGTTGTATAAGAAAGTGTAGTATTTGAATTGTTTATATAATCTATTTTCTGTACATGGCAGGGAAGGTAGAGGGAACCTGGGAACCTAGTGCTAAATATCCCGTCCCCATTAGGTAACATTCGAAATTCTTAATTAAGTTAAAATGAACTAACGACCGTCAGTGTTACAGTTAGTCGCTGTAACCACTGTATTACGATGATCTTTTATTTTATGTCCAAGGTAAGTATGTATGTCGCAGAAACTTAGTTATTAAAGAATAAATCACAATCAGTAGAAAAACGTTGATGCCAGTCGTGGCGCAGGGGTACAAGCATTCGACTATACACGTGACAGGTTGGGGGTTCGATTTCCACTCGAAGAATTGAAATATTTTTACATTTTCATTTCATGACACTGATAACGTGGCAAAGCGGGATTAATTTCCGCCATTCAACACTTAAAGCCTCCAGAATTCCAAAGTTTGTCTAAATACTAGGTTCGCAGGTTCCCTCTGCCTACCTTGTTATGTGTGTTAATTTAAAAAAAAGTAGAAAAAAACGTTTTTTTCCATGCAATGTTTTACCCTTGTTCATTAATTTTTTTGTTGTTTTGTTATAAATTCCATTAATTAAATTTTGAAATACAAGTGCATCACATGTCTTATTACCTACATAAATATTACTTTTTTAGGGATGTCAATTTTTTAAAGTTTATATTTCCTTATACGTTTAAGTTCGTCTAAGGAACACAATACTTGAGGCCGGTCGTGGCGCAGCGGCACGAGGTGTGACTGTAAAACCGACTGGTTGTGGGTTCGATCCCCACTCGAGGAGATGAAATATTTACATAAATGTATATTTCCATTTCTTCGCTCTGGTGTCGAGGTTAAGCGCGGCGTTGAGTTCTGCCACTCAACACGCAATGCTTCCAGAATTCGGCAGAAAGTGGGGAACGGAGTGTCTTAACACTAGGTTCTCTCTGCCTACCCTGCTGTGTGCGGGATACAGCGTGAAGCTGGTTTATTTTTTTAACACAATACTACTATAACGGTAAAAATTTAAATAAAAACTCAATTTTCCATTTTTTGCTTACTAAAACAACTCTAGGTTCTAATAATAAGTTCTTTGATTTTCACGATTATTACACATTTTAAATGAAACTATTTTAACCGGATTAATCGCGTATATTTTAGATTTTACATTTCGGAAACTCGAGGTTTCGAACACTTTACAATAGTCCGTGGTCACGGGTCTAGGTTCTAATCCAACACTGGATTTTGTATAAATAAAATTGTAAAATATCAACGTGAAAGTAAATTGTCCCGTGCTCATATCTATCAATAAATTTAAAAAAAATAAAAATGGTAGAAAATGAGGCCAGTCGTGGCGCAGCGGCACGAAGTGTGACTGTAAAACCGACTGGTTGTGGGTTCGATCCCCACTCGAGGAAATATTTACTTTAATTTATACTTCCATTTTCTTCGCTCTGGTGTTAAGGTTAAGCACGGCGTTGAGTTCTGCCACTCAACACACAATGCCTCCAGAATTCGGCGGAAAGTGGGGAACGGAGTACTAGGTTCCCTCTGCCTCTGCTGTGTGCGGGATACAGCGTGAAGCTGATTTAATTAAATTTTTTAATGTATTAATCTCAATAGCACTCTCACGACTGCCAAGCGCGGCGTTGAGTTCCGACACTCAACACGGTATACCTCCAGAATTCGGCAGCAAACGGGGAACGGAGTAACTGCTGTGTACAGGATACAGTGTAAAGCTGCTTATAAATCTCAATATTTTTATTACAACAAACAAAATATTAACCAATACTCCATTAACTAATCAAACAACAAAACTTATAAATCTATATGTATTATCGAAGACCATTCCAGTGAACGTAACCTAATACTCGCTAATACAGTTGCATACAAAAGAAAAAATAAATCTTTTATTGAAAATCAAAAAAGCATAATAACTCCAGATCCTTTTGGCGTATATATCCCAAAACTAGGTTAGTAATACGTACACAAAAGACCTCGTTGAATACAAACCGAATCGGACACACCATTACACGGTGGATATAATTAGTTATGGTGTATGGATTTAGATGTTACGATAATTTTTCTATGAATGCAATGAATAAACATCTGTTCCTGATGTACAGTTTGACAGACGAACAGACGTATTGAAATGTCATGTAAACTGATACGTTGCAACAAAGACCCCCAAAAAATGGTCAGCCGATGAAATTGAAGCTTTTACATGTTTTTTAAAATATATAATGTTATATTATTTTCAGTTGATTGCAGAACTGTACGGGATTTATTCCCGGAAGAGTTCCGTTCAGAGATAAAATCTTATAAAAATATAAAAAAGAAAAAAATGCCTAGCACCAAAAAAAATACTATTCATACAAACGTATTCTGCTATAAAATGTAGTTTTTTATTTAATTCATTAACTATACAAGACTACAAGCCTGTATTACTATAGTTGTTAAAAGTCATGCAGCGTCTTAAAACGTGTTGCGATGGTCCCGTTTGTCATCCTGAATCGAAGAGATGATTGTTATATTCAAATGATTTTAGTTTTTCTGCTTTCGTGAGATAGTGTGTCATTTATCTTCGATACTTAGAGAGCCCAATGTCTCAAAATTGGACGGCACAACCGAAAACGTAATGTCTTAACTCTACAGACTACTATCTACTCATGTTGACGAAGACATTGGAGAAGATACGAACTGTGAAAAGATTTAAACAAATATAAATTTACTTATATTACGAATAATTACATTACGGATGAATCCATGGCTTGGTTTTTGTATATTTTTTTTTTACATATACAAAGATTTTATATAGATGCAGATATCATGGATGTAAGCGATATTTGTGGGTTCGATAATCATGGAAAATTTCTCGGTCTAGTTAGCATGACTAGCGTCGAATATTCGATATATCTGAAATTGAGAAATGGACAAAAAGTCAAAATTGTATTAACACAGCCAGATTTATCGGTCTTGCCTGTTACCCAAAAATGAAGATACCCAATATCTCAACAAATCGGATCCACAGAGCGATTACCCAAAAGCTAACACTAATAAACTTCAAACATCAAAAGCTGTTAAAACAAAAAAAACGTGACAGCAGAAAATATGCCGACACTAGAAAAGAAAACAAAAATCGGGTATGAGCGTGTTCCGGCACGCGTCCCGCAGCCGACCTTCGTCAAACTGACAGATTAACGCATATCAGTGTTATGCAACACGCAGCCGGTCGACCGGAGATTTATTAAAAGTATGAAATACCTCCTACTGCCTCCTATACTATAGATAGCACTGGAGATATTCGAATCTACTACTACCTACTGTATATGATATTGTAAATATATCAGCTTCACACTGTATCCTTCACACAGCAGGTTAGGCAGAGGGAACCTAATGTCAAGACATTCCATTCCCCACTTTCTGCCGAATTCAAATTCAAATTCAAATAATTTTATTCAAAATAAGAAGTTACATGCTTCATTTTTTGAACGTCAAATAATTTACCACCAGTTCACTAAAGTTAATGCCTCAGACCTGAGAAGAACCGGCGCAAGAAACTCAGCGGGACCTATTTTTTAAAAATAAATTAATACAAATACATATTTAAATATTTAAAATTCTGAAGGCATTGCGTATTGAGGGGCAGAACTCAACGCCGCGTTTTGCGTCGACACCAGAGCGAAGAAATGCAAATATAAATTTAAGTAAATATTTCATCTCCTCGAGTGGGGATCGAACCCACAACCAGTCGGTTTTACAATCACACATTGTGTCGCTGCGCCACGACTGGCCTCTATGATATTCGATATATGCATTATTGGTTTATTTAAGGTTGTCCATGGATGGATCACCTCGCGCTGTTGGTACAATTAGAATAACAGACGTTTCCGGTACGGTTTTGCGATTAGATGCATTTTTACACCTGGATATAAATATTTTGGATGAGTAATATTAATATAGGTAAGTAGAAGTTTTTTTTTAATTAGTTTCACGCTGTATCCCGCATGTAGCGAAGCAGAGTGGGACTAATGTTAAGATATTTCTCTCAACATTTTTTTAAAAACTTCTGGAGGTATTGAGTAGTGAGTGGCGAAAGTCAACGCCGCGCTTTGCCTCGACATCAGAGCTAAGAAATGAAAATATTAAATCTAAGAAATTGGAAATCGAACCCACAAGCTGTCGCGCTTACAGTCACGCTCTTGTACTCCTGCGCTACGACTGGCCTCAACTGGTAAGGATAAGTTATATTTTTATTTATATTTTCTTAATGATACAATGACTTTAAAATTGGCTTAATTTATAAGGGCAATTAAGTAAATATACTTTACTATTTAAATATAACTCATAGGTCTACATAATACAGTGCGTGGGTTCCGCCACTAAGCCAGTAATTTGGCATAGTCTCTAAGTGGAGCTGGAACAAAGTGATATATCTGTCTGTTTCTACTGTTTCTGACTGTATAGATTAAAAACATGGAAAAGGCTTAATATATAAAAATACAATAATTAACTTATATTTCATATATTTAAAAAAATACTTCACTGAGTTTGATTTCGTTACTTTTGTCAAAAAATCGATCGATCTCATTACTTATGTTATACCAAAAGTTAAACAATAATAATAATTTCTAACAAAAACATAAACCGACTAAATTTCCATATTTTTGTATACATATATTTTAAATATAGATACAAATATAACATTTTTAAAACATAAAAGCTCGAGTCACAAATTTACTAACCAGTGAAAAGTCAGCGACCACTCTGCCCGAAGTTTCGATTGATAGTTTTCCGTTTCGTTTTTTCACAAACCACAGGAAAATCTGGGTGTTTTTTATTCAGTATCTGTACCAGCTGCGCTTTCCTCTTTCGATTTGTTTGTTGATCCTTGCTTTTTATATTTGTAGTATAAAAATTGTATAACAATTTTTTTTCTCAAATACTTTTGTTTTAAATTAAATAAAAATTATTATTCTGTTAAGTAGTTCCTGTTGTTATTATAATTTTATTTAAGTTCTCACAAATGATTATGCAAAATAAAGATTCAACAAATTTTCTCCCCATTTCAGGATCGTTGGCATATATTATTAAATAACAATTAAAAATTATACATTAAAAAGAAAAGAGGCCGTGGCCGTTAAAGAGAGTCATGGCGCAGGGGCAAAAAGTGTGACTGTAAAACCGACTGTTTGCAGGTTTGACCTCCACTCGAGGGGATGAAATATTTACTTACATTTATATTTCCATTTCTTCGCTCTGGTGTCGAGGACAAACGCGGCGTTGAGTTCTGCCACTCAACATACAATGCCTCCAGAATTCAGCAGAAAGTGGGGAACGCAGTGTCTTAACACTAGGTTCCCTCTGCCTACCCTGCAATATGCGGGATACAGCGTGAAGCTGAAAAAAAAAGAAGACGTAAAGAGCCTCATACCATCCCACCCACATCCAACCGTTGATGTTTACCAAACGTTCATTTATCGCGTTAACAATAAAGCTCCCGTCCATTTAATTCCAAGAACAAATGCACGTTGGGTCGAATCGGCCTCAAGAAACAATCGATTATCATTTCACGGGTTAATTGTGACTCACAAAAAGTGGCGCGTCGGCCTTCTGCCGTCTAATGACGCCATAAACTTGAAATTATACGCTCTGCTAGTCAGACCATCCGTTGTTTTACCGATTCTTGTATTTCCTATTCTATATATGTATGTATTGAGGCCAGTCGTGGCGCAGCTGCACGAGGTGTGAATGTAAAACCGACTGGTTGTGGGTTCGATCCCCACTCGAGGAGATGAAATATTTACTTAAATTTATATTTCCATTTCTTCGCTCTGGTGTTGAGGTTGAGCGCGGCGTTGAGTTCTGCAACACGCAATGCCTCCAGAATTCGGCAGAAAGTGGGGAACGGAGTGTCTTAACACTATGTTCCCTCTGCATGGTCCCCCTTTTTGAAGAAAACAGCATGAAGATGAAAAAAAATGTATGTTGTAGCTGTGAATTCATGCATTCTTTCAATGCGTGAGTTATTATTAGATTACTAAACTATTATTTACTTTAAGTGTTTTGAATGTTAGAAGATTGATATTTGATTATGCCTTTCTTTAGTGTAAGTAGTGTAAAAATTGTATATCTGCGATAGTATTTATTAGTTTTCAAATAATATATATCTAGTAGAGTTGAAAATTTGCAAAACAATACAATGTGATGAAAAAGTAAGTTTTTCTCCTCTTCACTTTACAATATTGTGTCGCCACTTTTTCTAAGAAATGTACAAGATGTAAGTGGAAAACAAAAAAAAAATAATAAATAAACTTTCGCAACATTTCAATATGACTACAGGCTCAAAGTGAATTTAAAAAAGTATATCAAAATTTACATTTTAATCGGTGTGTTGTGATATGCAAGTAAATATGAGTGGTAAATAGTATCGCATTATAATTACATATTGAGAAAACGTAACATTTGAACGTAGCGGGATTTGAACCCGCGCCTCCTTAGAAACCGTCAAAGTGCTCTGATCAACTAAGCTATACGTTCTTATTCGTTTTTTTTTTCTTTTAAGAACTAAAAAAAGGCTTAGAAAGAAAAGGCTTATTCGGTAAGAGCGCTTTGACGGTTTCCAAAACGGCGCGGGTTGAAATCTCGTTACGTTCAAATCTTTATACGTTCTTAATAAGTAATTTTCTTTCCTAAGTGTGGAATAACACTCTAAAAAAGTTTAAAAATAGTATAGCATTCATTACAACTAGAAAAATATTATAAAATCCAACGCCTATATGTAGAAAAACACAATATTTCTTGAATTTCCAGCAATGACTATATTTAATTGGTCATTGCTCGGAATTCAATCAATTTTTTATATCGTCATTTAGATCAGACAAAGCCCAACCTCGAATTCTGTCATGTCTCTAAATTAATAGGTACCTACCACTAATTGTAGTTAGTAGGTGCTAGCGGCTCCCGCGCGGCTTCGTCCGCTTCTTTTTTATTTAATATAATTTAAACGTATTTAGGGAAAATTGGCTGGTTTTTTTTAATGGTTATCTATACTGCTATTAAACGTAACAAATCGTAATCGTTAATTTTGTTTGAAAAAATTGCGGTAAAGGATTTTTTTCGCAAGAATTACGGAATCTATCTATATCGCTTCAACTTTCTGGATATTAGCTTAAATAAACAAGACGACTACATGCACTTGAAATAACACGGTTATTTTGAAATCACAGACAGATTCTTCAATTTTATTTATATGTATAGATAGACCAAACAACATAAAATATTATAAAAAAATAAAAAAAACAACGATTTCAAATTATCTAACGAATACAATATAATAACAGGCCAAAAACAAAGAAATAACATTTTAATCATTCATTTTCTTTATTTATATAAGCAAAATAAGTATTTCTATTTAAATCAAATCCAGAGCATCGCCAAGAAAAATATATAATCGAATCGCACACGTTAACATAATGTCGAGGCAAATGGCGCGCGACAAACCCGGCGTATTGGAGGAGTCCGTGACAAAGTTGTTTTATCAGCGCCCGATAAGGTTCATCCCATTTAGACTGAGCGGTTTGGGTGTTACGCTACTCCTCTTTTTTGGGTTTTTCTTAAATATATATATATTTTTTTGGAATTTTGATTTTGTTAATATTAGATTTGAAAACAATATTGACAATGGAAATAGTTCTAGAAATTTTGAAAGTGTAAATTTTGTTTTTTATTTTTGATAGCATAAAAATTTTGCGAGACCTTCTAGTGTAGAATAACACTTTTAAAATATTAAAATATATATGTTTGTAATTCTTTAAGGGTTTAATCATTTTTTATTCAACTTTTCTTCTACAATATTTATTTTTCTTAAGAGCAATATTTTTCATGTTTTTGTGACAAGTAAAGAAAACTCCATTTATCCATTTATTTCGAGACAGAATGAGAAAATGAAAATGAAAAGAATAGACATCAAACCATATTTTTTTACATAATAATTAAAATAAATATATATTTCAACTTTTAAAAAAGTTGTCGAGTGGGGAATAAGCATTTTATAACTGGAGATGGAGACGCCCGCGACGCGACCGCGCTTCGCCCGCAACGCTTTATAGCCCTCCCTTGATAATAGATACATTGATATATGCAAATCGAAAAAAAAGCTTATATATTTTTTTCCCAATATATTAGATACTAGCTGGCACCTGCAATTTTGTTTAGGTCGAATTAAAGGCATTTTTTTCTGGTTCTGCCAGAATTTTAATATATATATTTGGAGAATGCCCCAAGGTAGGTAGGTAGTACATATGTTTATGTATATCAAATTTCAACTTTCTTGTTCCAGTAGTTTCAACAGTGCGTTGTCTGTCGGTCGTACCTGTAGGAACAGACAGAGGCAGATCGAAAATTAAGGGGATATTGGGCTGGTTATTATTTTGGGGGCCTGCTAATTAATTGCCTTCTAATCAAAACTACAACTAAGTAGAGAGGCTAGCTAAAGTTGACGAGTGCAACCTTTGAGAAGGCCTACCTAGTTCATGATGGATAGCCCTCAAGCTTCTCACTGATTTTAACGATATATTTAGGCCTTGCTCGAGCAATTTGCTACTTAAAGTACCTAGAAGCTCGATTGTATTTTCTTTTTAAGGCTTTCTTTACGTTGAAGAACGTTTGAATGACAGCTTGTTTGCAACACGTAATAATCTAAGACTGTAACATGCCACCGATTAGCGCTACAGAGCAAGGAACTAAAGTTTAATATAGCATCCCAACGACGCGGCAACGAAGGCAACCCGGTACGTTGTGAAACCCGGATGTATAATTAACATAAGGTCCATAAAGGACGCATTATGATTTTCCATGTTCTTTATTATTATTCTTTGGGCAATTCATCTGCCACAGCGTGGTTGGTGGTACAAGCCAAGCCAGTCGGCATCATGTACATTAAAATATCCAAGTATCTCGACTTTAGCGAAGGGAATCTGTGATTCATGAGTCGATCCGTTTCTTCTTCTTCGGGTTAGGAGCACTATGGAGCCTGTACAGGCATGTGTACTCGGACGCGATCATCTGAATCAACACCAAGACGGTTCACAAGTAACCTTTAAAATTAGTAAGACGGGAACTCGAGTCTTCCCTTACAAAAAACCGACCTCGCCAATGCACGAGGCATAAAATTATGCTTTAATATGTAGCCAAGGCCGTGCTGCTCAGTCGGATAATCTGAGTCTCCTTTAAGTTATGCTTTAAGGCTGGCCGTGCCAGCTTCTTCGTGATAACCCCAAGGTTAGAAAATTTATATGACAATAAAATGTGGATGGCGTATCTATACATACATAAACATATCATAATACATCTTTATACATAAACATAAAAAACTAAAACTAAACTAAACTAGTTTCATGCTGTATCCCTAACGGAGTAGTCAGAGAGAAAGGAGTGCCAAATGCTACGCTCTCTGCATACCTATTTCGCCTCGTCCATTGTCATCAATCTCTTGATACATGCCTTTCGGAGTTCCTCATGCTTTTTACATGACCTTACTCCAGTATCTTTAATACTGTGTTTTCGATGGTCGACCGAGGTCTCCCTCTACCTCTTCCATCATATCTTTTTTTTGCCATTCTTTCATCACACATTCTTTCGCTAGTTTGGGTAAAACTAGCTGAGCACGCTAATCTTCATTATCACCATAATATCATCGCTAGTACCTGCTATTTTGTATATCTTATCAGATCGCATCTACCTTATAATAGCATTCACCTTACCTTCATTCTTCTTTTGTAATACCCACATTTCGCTGCCTTATAACAGCGTCGGTTCCAACACTGCATTGTGTACGGCCGTAAATGTTGATGTGCTGACGCTTCGCCGTCTCATTAATGCAGCTAAGACATCGTTAAGCCTGTTACCGGCAGCAAGACGCCTTCCCGCATCCATCTCTACTGAACATACTTCCTATTTGGGAAGTATGTATACAAACACAATACTCACATATCTTAAAAAACATACCGTTACGATTATAATAACGATTGCTGTTAGTTTAAAACTAAACAGTGTCATCTGTGGAAAAAAATAAAAATTGTTGACATTTTATCAGTGTTATACAATCGAAGATTATCAAGGTGCCATCAGCGGGAAGGAAACATTCAATCACGCTGGCTTGTTGCAGATAAGACATTGGAACCCGAGGGGCGCGGGGGAGGGGGAGAGGGGGAGGGGGAGGGAAGTGGCATTTGGCACGGGCAATTGACGTCGCTGATAGGATCTCACGCTGAGTTTGCAGAGAAATAGTCCAGGAGCTAGCGTAATATTATTGACTTATTTCAAAATAAGTATATTTGTAAAGTGATTGGACGCGTTCATAATGTGAGTAATAATTCTTATTATTATTAAATACATATTTTTATTGTAATTTTAATTTCAACTTTCGCTTGACGAAATATTTCTAGTTACAAATGTCATCCTACTCTTAGTAGACGAAGTACGTGATAAGGTATTTTGGTATGTAATGTAAAATTTATTTATTAATATTAAAAATTTATTCATGAAAATCTATTATTTTTTTGTGTTTTAAAACATAGAAATAATATTAGCAAAGTAAAAAATAAATAAAAATATAAATTAACTTAATTATATTATAAACCGACACAGTGATACTGAATACAAATAAAAACGATACAGTGTTTTAATAAAATAAAATATAATCTAAAATATATATTATAAAAAAAAACATAAGAATTTAAGAAAAGCATTAAATTTGCAAGCTAGTCCCTTTGACTAATGTATGTGAGTCAGCGCGGTAACTGTCGGCGTGCCACGACACCGCTTCCGATCGAGTGAATGATACTGCTGGCTGCGGAGATAGCTACTGTCTAGGAAAGCAGAATGTTACAATCTTTTCTGAAGCAATAAAGAAAGATAATGGATAGTGATAATCATAATTTTAGGAACTTTATTCCTTGGAATATTACTATAGAACCAGATTTTTATTTGAGAATAAAGAGTTGAGGCCGGTCGTGGCGCAGCGGCACGAGGTGTGACTGCGAAACCGACTGGTTGTGGGTTCGATCCCCACTCGAGGAGATGAAATATTTACTTAAATTTATATTTCCATTTCTTCGCTCTGGTGTCGAGGTTAAGAGCGGCGTTGAGTTCTGCCACTCAACACGCAATGCCTCCAGAATCTGGCAGAAAGTGGGGAACGGACTGTCTTAACACTAGGTTCCCTCTGCCTACCCTGCTGTGTGCGGGATACAGCGTGAAGCTAATTTATTTTTTTTTTTAATAAAGAGTTTGGTGTAGCGTGTTAGTCTCAGGAAGTGTAGGTAAACATTGTTTTTTTTTTTGGTTAGTCCATTTATATAGGAATGCTGTTCTATATTATATCGCGTTACTTAACTGCGTTCACAGTTACCTCTGACATATATCATGTGTCCAAAGAAAATAGAATTTCCTCTGATTGCCAAATGTTTTATCAAAATGTAATAGACAGAAATATATATATTTTTTGCTGCAACCTGTGTCACGTGCATAGCGGGATAAGTAGAGAGAAACTTACTTATTTAGAAAACGTATAAAAGTTTGAACGAAGCGGGACTCGAACCCGCTTCTCCTGGAAACCGACCAGGCGCTCTGACCACTAAGCCATACGGTCAACGTAAAACGTAATTTTTTTTTATATATATTTTTCTTCCTAAGTGTGGAATAACCCTTTAAAAATTTTAAAGATAAAAACGTGTATTACCATACTCTGTTGCCCACTTTCCTCTCTATTTTCGCTGCCCAATTATTGAATGGCGGCAATAGACGCCGCGTTTTATCTTCTTACGAAAGTAAGGAAATTAAAATTATGCATAACCCATCAACTGGTAATCGAACCTACAACAAGCGAAAAAATTATTTACAACAATTGAAAAATTTTAAACCGAAAGCAGTACCGCCGTCCCACAATAGCCTCAGTTATATCTTTTTTCGAGCCTCACGCTATTTGAGCCCGTTTTTCAGCAAAAATCTCAAGGCATTGCGTGTTGATTAGCAGAACTTAACGCTGCGATTTACATAAGCTATTAACCTATCTAAAATCAGCATCACGCTGTATCCTGCACACAGCAGGGTAGGCAGACGGAACCTAGTGTTGAATGGCAAAACAAAAGTAAATATTTCATCTCCTCGAGTGGGGATCGAACCAGGCGGTTTTACAGTCACACCTCGTGCCGCTGCGCCAAGACTGGCTTCTATATATTAACCTATCTACATTTAAAATATAGATAATAACATAATATATCAATCCAACTAACCCATTCGAGCAACATACGTTTGATTTTGACTTTAACTTTTTTTAAACAGGAAGAAACAAACTAATGAAGTAGGAAACAGCAGGTTGTATAGTAATCGTTGTTAATTGCTCAAACGATATGAACCCACACCCAGCTGTCGTCGAAATAATGACTAAAAAACCGCTGATCCACCTGTTACAGTTATATTTCACGCCGGCTTTTATTTGTTTAGTACCAAAGTAAATGATATCATTAGGTAAGCCACAGGGAAGCTTTATAACTTTATTGAGCTTCGCCCGTTGTGGGCTTAATGATGATAATGATTTGATGATTCTTGACTCGTGCTGCGTAGGTAATTTAGTAAGACATTAGATAAGAGAAGTAAATTTAGATGTTTTTTATTATTTTTTGCAGCTTCACGCTGTATTCCGCATGTAGCAGAGTAGGCCGAGGCAGCTCAATTCGCTCACCAATTGCCTCGGAATTCTAGAGGTTTTTTGCCTTAACATGAGAGAAAATATTAAATATTTCATTTTCGCGAGTGGATATCGAACTCACAACCTGTCGCGTTAACAGTCACACACTTGTGTCACTGCATTACGACTAGCCAGGTTTTAAAATATTGATAAGCCAATAATATTTTATGATTAAAAAAAACTGGAGCCTATTCATCTTAAAAAAGATTATCTTGCCAATTAACTACTACAAAATTAATATATAATTTAATCATTATAAAAAACAAAATTTTATATAAAAAAAGAAAACTAAAAACATATCAACTACACAAAACAAGCAAGCAAGTTCTTTCACAAAAAGAAGATCTGACATCTTTAACCAAAAAAAACACAGTTAAACTATAAACTGTAATGCATTTTATTAGTATCAGAAAAATTATAGTCAATTTATACTACAATTATATTTAACCGGTACCGAATGGCTACGGCGGGGGTAATGTATCGTGACCATACCGCCACGGTTAACTGGTCACCGGCCAAGTAATAGGCCACATAAGAGTTTTATATAAGGAAAGCAATTATAGGGGGTGTTCTATTTTTTTATGTATCCTTTTGGTTAAACGTAATATTTGTTTCTCGTTTATATTATATTTGAAGTTGTTATGTTATAATTTTAAGGATATTTGTTATGTCCTAACAGTGGTTCCTACCAAGTTGGATATATAAATAAATCAGCTTCACGCTATATCTCGTATTTCTTTTTTTTACATCGCGTACACTTCAGGGCAGGCAGTGTGAACAAGTGTTAAGACATTCCGTTCCCCACTTTCCGTCGAATTCTAGAGGCATTGCATGCTGAGTGGCGGAACTCAACGCCGCGGTTGACCTGGACACCAGAGTGAAGAAATGAAAATATACATTTGAATAAATATTTAATTTCCTCGAGTGGGGATCGAACCTACAACCAGTCGCGTTTACGGTCACGCAATGTACCCCTGCGCCACGACCGGCCTCAAAATTAATAAATTTTAATGATAGTAGTAATACGTTAAGACTTTTCTGTGAAATTTCTATTATTTTCGAACAATAAAAAGGTAAGTTAATTTTATTTGCCAGGTTTTTAACATAGTAAAAATTAAATCAATACTTTTTTGCTTTACGCTGTATCCCGCACACAGCAGGATATCCTTCTGCATAACCTAGTTTTAAGACACTCCTTTCCTATTTTCCGCCGAATTCTGCATGGTATAGCGTGTTGATTGGCGGAACTCAACGCCGCATCAAACAAATCAATCAATAATTTTAATCAATAAACAAACAATGTTCTAAAATTTTATTTCTCAAAAAATAATTAAAAGATCCAAATCAACAAACCCTGTAAATAAAAAAAAAACCCTTTAAAAAACACAGAAAAAATCGTGTATAATCAAGATAATTAAGGGTGCAAAACAAAGTCGCATTGAGAGAGAGTCACGACACATGGTGTGCACTGTGCAGTTCACATCCACAACCACTCGGTGGGGTGTCGGGGGATGTATGTTTAAAAAATCACGTATTAACGTTGACTTGTTCGTTTGTTTTCACTAGCCTCTGCCTGTGATTTCGTCTGTGATTCGTGTATTTTGAATTTTTTAAAAGTTAATCTGTTAGGTCTTGACGCCGTAGTGGCGCAGCGTCTGTTTATAAGAGCGATGGTTGTGGATTCAATTCTCTATCGAAGAAATAAATTATTTTTAATTTCTCGCTCTAGTAACAAAATTAAGTAAAACGTTGAGTTCCTCCAACACGTAATATTACATTAGGGTGAAAATGGGAAACGGAGTGTGTCAACACAGGGTTCCCTTTCGAAGCCCAGCTACATGCGTGATACAGCGTGAAGCTAAAAAGAAATAGAAATCTCTTACACATTTGAATAGAAATCAATGACTGTTGGTAGATTCTGCCTATTCTCGCCTACATTTAAGAATTGAAAGAGTTGTATGTTTAAAAAACCATATATTAAACGCTTAGGTACTTGTCTAATTATTTATACTGGTTTCTTTCTGTAACTTAATTCCAGTTTCATATTTTATATTAACAAAGACAATCGATTAGAAATAAATACATAAATTAATAACAGTTAATAGTCCTGTACCTATTTGAATAATATTGTTTTTTTCTGTGAACTGTGTGGGTTCACAATCACACAGGATGGTGCCGGAACTCTCGCCCACATTCCAGCGTTATATTTTTTAAAATCACGTATTAACGCTTGCTAGTTCGTTTGATTATGTTGGTAACTTTGTCTGTGTCAAATTAAAAATAAATTATTAATTTAAATTGAAATCGGATGCTATGTCCTGTCTTTTGTTATGGCTAACGCCGAATATTAATAATCTATCTCCAACGTCAATCTTAGATTGTTTTATATATCTATCCAATCTAGAGATTGGATAGATTTATGAAACAATCTAAGATTGACGTTGAAGATAGGTTATTAATATTTGGCGTAAAAGGATCTTAAAGTTAACCTCGATTAAAGACTAAATTAATAAAAAAAATCTGTATTTGGTAATTTATCGAAAAACTAAAATTAAATAAATTTTATTGAGGTATTAATTTCTAAATTATATTTTCCAAATTTCAATAGTTTATTTAATATATATAACTTTTAATTTAATTCATAAATTACCTATATTATTTTATATATCCATATGACATTTATAATATTTTCTAAGGACAAAATCCTATTTTTATTTATATTTTAAGCAAAGCTACGCTTTATAGTTAGTATAAGCATAAAAGAATATGTACTAAAATTGTTCCTATCCGCTATCCGTAGACATGACACTCTGATATAACATTAGGGGTGTGCACATGAGCCCGCGTGCGGTTTTTGTCCGCGGGCAACGGCTCGGAAACGCACCCATTGTGACAACCCTCACCACGCCCGCTGTGAGAATTACTTCCTTCTCATAGGTACTGTAATTTTTGGGTACCAATATTTTATTTTATTAAATTATATATTTAAAAACAATAAAATATTATATTTAAAAATAAAATGATTTTCCCTGTAATAAACTAATGTTTCAGTAAATTATTGAACAATATTTAAAAAATCTGCCAAAAGCAGGTCAAATTCGCTCACCAAGGGTCATACCAATTTTATTAATATGAGTCAAGGAGAACTAAAATTTATAAAATTGGCAAACTTAATTTGACTTGCAGTACATTCTTCCACCACTTAACACGTAATGCATCGAGAAATTTGGCAGATAGTGGGGAACGGAGTGTCTTAACACCAGACTCTCTTTGGCTACTCTGCTGTACGCAGGATGCAGCATGAAACTGATTAAATTAAAATAAATAAATCATCTTCACGCTGTATCCCGCAGCAGGGTAGGCAGAGGAAACCTAGTGTTAAGACACTCCGTTCCCCGCTTTCTGCCGAATTTTGGAGGCATTGCATGTTGAGTGGCAGAACGCAACGCCGCGCTTAGCCTCTACACCAGAGCGAAGAAATGGAAATATAAATTTAAGTAAATATTTCACCTCCTCGAGTGGGGATCGAACCCACAATCACAGTCACACTTCGTGCCGCTGCTCCACGACTGGCCTCCGATTAAATTATTATAAATATAAATACTTATAGCAACAATTTGCCCCGAAATAAAAATAAATAGTTCTAATGTACTTATGTTATAGGTGTCGAAAAGAAAAACACTACCTTACTCCCTTTAATTGTGAAGATGGAACGCCGTGCAATGTGTTCGCATCTTGACAGCCTCCATCCGGATCTGGGTAAGAACAATGAGATCAACGACAATAGAAGCACCTGCTGGAAACTTCCTTTATGCAGATGATGGAAGTGCGAGCAACTATCGAAATGACATGTTTCCATTCTGTCAGATATGCTAAACTAAGGCGACGATACGAGCTCAGGCTTGGCTTACTTTTAAAAATACGTATTATAGTTTCTATATGTTGATATGTATAGTAGAATGTCACGTTTTTAATATTAAAATCGTTTTTTTTTTTGTATTTTTCACTAGTTTTATAGCGCGGTATAGATCAAAAAATTTCTACTACATGCTAAGTACAATTCAATCGCCACTGGTTTCTTTGTTAAATGATTATTATTTAAGATTGTGGGAAGAAAATAAATATTTATTATTATTATTAATTTAATAAGTTAAATTGTAAATAATATAACCATAATTTTAGATATACTTCTTAAGACGTAGGTACGGTCTACACCTCTTCAATTATCTGGTTAATCACAGTCTACACTCTCCAAAAAATATAAACGAAAAAGTTTACATTTCCTCCAAACTCATAATAAAATTACAATAAGCTCATATGACAAAAAAAACTAATAACAAAACTAATATAAAATTTTGCATTCTATTACTGACAAACTCCTTCACTTAACACAATTCGCCACTTCGCGCTTACAATAACGACTATAAAAAAATCGATTACTCAGTTTAATAAAAAAGAGGCGAGGGGGAACCCAACATGGAACGTCGAGTATCTGCTGTTAAAAAGCACGATTGTGAACATTTGTAGCAATAATTCGACCCGCAACCCGTGGGGTCGCGGCTGCTGCTGAAAGAATGATACATCATCACACCAATAATAAATCACATATGATTCAATTAGAAAAATACGTCGGGCTGGCCGAAAAACGGTTGAATTTTGTCGCCACTCCACTGTAGCGGCGCATTTGGGGGGTAATTTGACGGTTCGTATTGCATCATCAATCAATTGCAATTAACAATGCGCTAGTCGACGAAATTTGTTTTATATTTTAACGTGCCAAATGTTTCCCTGTTGTTCCCGTCAAATAACAGCAATTATGTACAGACAGTGGTTGTTTATTTATTATTATTTTATATATATATTTATATAGTAAATAGTTTTAAAATTGGAGTGTGAGTCAAAAAGGTACCCATTTTTAATGGTAATGGGTAAAACAGCATATTTTATCACGTCTGCCGACAATCAGCAATTACGGGTCGAATTCTTCTCGTCGCGAAACACGAGTGACGGCAACACATGAGTTTCCAGCGCACTCAATAACTCATTGCCGAATGTAACAGTCGAGGGGGTCGAGTGGGCGCGGTGAGACTCGTCACGTGCCGGTAATGAGAACTCACCCCACTCTCCCCGATGTTAGTATGGAATTTCACACATACACCCAACTCTGATTATTTTGATTTACAGCGTCACATTTTTTCGATGGCTACACAAATCTAACGCAATATATTCGCTTAATGCGATTTTTTTATATATATTTTTTTACATAACAAAAAGGTGTGATGTGAAAATCGTTTTTCAATAAATAGATTGAAAAACGATTTTCACATTTCGTTCAAACACTGTGTGTTTAGTCTAAAGCAAAGTTTTGTTAGTGAATTGATAGCAATTAATTATAAATATTTAAAGGTTTATGGGGACTTTTTTGTGAAAATAATATTTCATTGAAATACAATATTTCATTTACGTTATATCAAATAAGAATATTCAGTTATGTTACAGACGTTTATATGTAGCCAATCCAATATCTTGTTAAATAAGTGACATAAAACAACGTTTCACAAAGTGTCTGACATAAAATATGCAAATTGAATATACATAAAATATGTTGATATCTTTTAATTTTAATTTCTTATATCGATACATAATATACATACTTACATATTACTCAATATTTGCCATGTTATTTTATATATCTATCAAAACTGTAAAACTTTTTGGATCCTTTCTTTACTTGTTGAGTGGCGGAACTTAACGCCTCGCTTTAGTTCGTAACCAGTGCGAGGAAATGAAAATATTTACAAATAATAATTCATTATTCATATTTCTATGTTATATAAAAGCCAGTCGTGGCGCAGGGGCCCAAAGTTTGACTGTAAAATCGACTGGCTGTGGGTTCAATCCCCATTAGAAATGAAATATTTATTTACATTTATATTTTTATTTCTTCGCTCTGGTGTAGAGGCAAAGCGCGGCGTTGAGTTCCGCCACTCAACATCCAATGGCTCCAGAACTCGGCGGAAAATGGGAACAGAGTGTCTTAACACTAGGTTCCCTCTGCCTACCCTGCTGTGTGCAGGATATTGCATGAAGCTGATTTTTTTAAATTTATTTTATTATCAATTAAAATTCTCAAGTACAAAAAATTGCTATATACTCCTTTTTACAATAATCTCAGTGATTGTTACTTAAATGCACTTCCTGTGCCTTATAATAGTCAACAATTAACATCACTTTGCCATAAAACCTTCGATACGAGTCCGCGGGCGCTTACCGGATTTGCTCTGTTTATACAATACTTACTGCCCGAGGGAGAAAAGATGTAGACCTTACAATGTATGAGATATGGCAACGATTTAAATATGTTATTAAAATATAAACAATAAAATACAAATTGAAGTCAGGCATAGCGCAGGGGCACAAAATTTGACTGTAAATGCGACTGGATGTGGTTCCGTTCCCAACTCGGAGATACAAATATTTATTTAAAATTTATATGTTTATTTTTTAGCTCAGGTGTCGAGGCAAAGTGCGGCGTTGAGTTCCTCCATTTAACACGCAATGCTTCCAGAACTTGGTGGAAAGTGGGGAACGGAGTGTCTTAACACAAAGTTCCTTCTGCCTAGCCTGCTGTGTGTGTTGATTAAAAATTTTAATTGTATACATACATAAATATACATGTACCTTAATTTAATTTGCTTTTGAATATAATACACCTATCACACTTTTACTATGTTAGTTGAATTGCTACTATAGGTAATAATATTACAAGATACAAGATACATAGGGTAACCTGGTCTATGAGTACGCATTCGATAAGAGTACGCTACCCAAAATGCCGTGAAGTTGATTACGATACGCGGCTAATCTCAGTGGTAATGGAATCCAAGCGACATAAGGAAGTGCTGTGCGAAAAAAAATTCAATTTCGGAGGAAAACATAGAAATTACGTAAGTTTTTAGATTTTTACTCAAAATGTTAAATGTTTTTACCTTTTTAAAAGTGTTATTGAGACAAAAAATGCTATTATTTAGTACAATTGAAGTAAACTGTGAAGTATTCAAAGGCAATGCCTAAAACATAAGGCCAGAGTAATTGCGGTTGTCGCTAAGAGATGGCAATAAACTTCGCTAGTTTACGATTTGGCTAGAATGTGTATAAGTACTCAGTTGTGCACCTTATAAGAGTACGCGCGTACTCTTACATGTAATTATTTTTATTTTAATTGTATGAACATATTTATTCTAATAAGTTCTTTGATTTTCGCGATTATTACACATTTTAAATGAAACTATTTTAACCGGATTAATCGCGTATATTTTGTACTTTTATACATTTTTGGAAACCCGACGTTTCGAACACTTTGCAGTAGTCCGTGGTCACGGGTAGAC
>JAATLQ010035768.1:0-31993 GCA_013421005.1 Heliconius erato x Heliconius himera | reverse complement strand
TCTATGATTTAAAATATTATTGATTTTAATCGATTAAGGATCTAAATCTTATTTTTTTTTCATTTTTCTCCACTTCCGGAATGTCGATTAATTTATTATTTGCTATTCTAAAAATAAAAAAAAATTGAAATTTTTTAGATCACATCTCAATTCTTTACGTGACGGCCCAAAAGTTTCATTCTCCTTTATATTTCCATTTCTTCGCTCTGGTGTCGAGGCTAAGCGCGGCGTTGAGTTCTGCCACTCAACATGCAATGCCTCCATAATTCGGCAGAAAGTGGGGAACATTAAGTTCCCTCTGCCTACCCAGCTGTGTGCGGGATACAGCGTGAAGCTAAAGCTGTTATTATATGTTATATTCGATATAAGGTACTTTATAATTTATTATACAGGATAAAAGTGCCAGCGCTCCTTTTACGGGATCAGCATACAGGGTTAAAAATGTTGAACTCATACCTAAAATAATTAATCAAGATATCTCAACAGTTTAGGCGTAGGATTTTTTTTTCATTTCACGATATGTATCCATATCCTGTATTTCGTGTGACGTAGTTACGCATACGTAGTGTGTTCAAAAAGTATCGCGAATTTGGAATTTTCGCAGTTTACGTATATTCGATTTCGAATTTCGATTTTTTGTGACATTATGTTGGTACATATGTCTCTCACTTATGCTGACAAGATCGGCCATTTTGAATGTTCAGTCAATTATTGACAGCTGCTTTGCTTGCACGTGTTTTGGTTCGTTTTCGATTTTTACCTATTCAAAAAAATGGAACAAAGATCCTGTATTAATATTTTTAAACATTTTGAAGTATTATTCCACACTTAGGAAAGAAAAATATTTATTTAGAAAACATATAAAAATTTGAACGCAGCGGGACTCGAACCCGCGCCTCCTGGAAACCGACCAGGCGCTCTGACCACTAAGCCATGCGTTCTCGCCAAGCTACGTCGAAATTTTTATACGCTTGTTACAACTTATTTATGTTGTTAGCATCTCTGTAGGGAGATTTTTACAAATTTCCGCTACCCAAAGATAATTACTATTATTAGTAATTATCGTTTGGTTTCTCTCTTGCTGCCCCGCTGCGTTCAATTTTTTATACGTTTTCTAAATAAATATTTAACCTGTATCAAATTTTGTGTGAAAAACGAAATTAAGTGCGCAGATGCATTTTGAATGTTGAACGTAAACACGTACTACTACAAAAATACTACTAAAGGTTAAGCGACTTTGAACTTTGCCGCCAACACCTACGACTCGATTTCGAAATAAGGCGTATGCGGCGGTTTTCCTTTGATAGGTTTATGTGTGCGTGTGTCGTTCTTGACAAATGGCATTTCATATTACATCAATAATTTTATTATTTATTTTGTTTCAAAAAATCACTTTTTCATTTTTGAGATTTTTTTAAAATTGTATTAGGCTTTTATAGAGTAGGCAAAACTGCGGTTTCATTTAAAGTGGTGCTGACACTTCCATCCTGTATAGTTTACCTATGTAAGACATTTTTCTCAGTTTTAGCTGTATATTAAAGCTTAGTCTTCTTAATACCTATAAATCTAAGATTTATTTGAGATAAAATAAAATATGTAAAATAAAAACTACATTTTGATATCGTACAGCGTACATTAAACGTTAGCACCACTCCAATAGAATAATTACCCCTTCCAAAAAACACCTGCATTCGCACTTCGATTCCCTTCAATAGCGTAGCGCAGTGGCACATCTTATGACTGCATATGCGACGATCGTGGATTCGATTCCCAATCGGAGGAATAATTTCACGTTTTATCAAAAAGACGTGGTGTTAAGGGCCACGGTCCGCCACACAACACACATATGGATCTGTAAGCTTCAATTTACTTAGCATTTATTGAACCTGTATCCATCAATTTATAGGAATGCGCAACATATACAACGCATCAGCGCCTATAGGATCTCGCGTGGTGTCCGCCTCCATACGTTGCATACGATGCGCTGTGCCGCGCTACGAGCCCCTCGACCCGGAAGCTATATACAAAGTGCTTACACAGAATTATATTGGAGATGGCGGAGGTTGATACACGGTAGGAGGACGAAAATTATTTATTAAGTTGTTACTATAACAAAAACTGTCATTATTTTATTTTGTGATGTAAACACATTGTGTGTATTTGAACCTACGACTATTATTCAATTTTAGTTAAATTCATATTTACCATATTTAAATTAAATTAACAGAGTTTTAAACAAACTGTATCATAAGTTCAACTATTAAACTCGATTGATAGGGACGAAATGTTAGCTTCACGCAGTATCCCGCACACAGCAGGGGTGTTAAGGTAGTGTTAAGACACTCCGTTCCCCACTTTCTGCCGGATTCTGGAGGCATTGCGTGATGGGTGGCAGAACTCAACGCCGCGCTTAACCTCGACACCAGAGCGAAGAAATGGAAATATAAAATTAAGTAACTATTTCATCTCCTCGAGTGGGGATCGAACCCACAACCAGTCGGTTTTGCAGTCACACCTCGTGCCGCTGCGCCACGACCGGCCTTAACGTTGTAAAGCGACGTAAGGACGAAATGTTGTAAAGCGATAATTGTCTCAATCCCCCACGGACGGAAATCAAAATGCTTTTTTTTTAATTTTTTTTTTATCAGCTTCACGCTGTATCCCGCACACAGCAGGGTAGGCAGAGGGAACCTAGTGTTAAGACACTCCGTTCCCCACTTTCTGCCGAATTCTGGAGACATTGCGTGTTGAGTGGCAGAACTCAACGCCGCGCTTAGCCTCGACACCAGAGTGAAATGGAAATATAAATTTAAGTAAATATTTCATCTTCTCGAGTGGGGATCGAACCCACAACCAGTCGGTTTTACAGTCACACCTCGTGCCGCTGCGCCACGACTGGCCTCAAAATGCTTCAAACATAACATATATTTGTTTTTTTTATTTCCCTACGCTGGTAAGACATAGTCGTAACATAATGTTACGTCGCCATCCAAAACGCAATATTTCAAATTTGGTCGGATAATGTATATCAAAATACTTACTTTTTAAATTTTTCTTTCCCTACCCTACTATATGCGGAATAAATTGTGACAATGCTTTAATGTATATGTTCATAATACTTTATTCCAGATGCTATCGAACAATAGAGAAAATTTAATAAACTTGGACTTAGACTACGTGATGATACAGCGATACTTACGCAGGCAGGGGACGGCTCTGAGAGACCGCGACGGTCGCATTCAAATTGTATACTAATTTTATCAAACTGTGATTTTATTGAAATTTCTTTCTTTCTTTAACATGTATATAGTGTGATCTGAACCATAAATTAAAAAAAATGTAATGCAATAGCAAAAACATTTTTATTTCTTTTTCAAATAATAAAGCGATCAAACAAAATAGCGTTTAAGAATTTTTTTAGACATTTTTAAAGTGTTATTCCACACTTAGGAAAGAAAAATAGTTATTTAGAAAACATAAAAATTTTAACGTAAAAATTTGAACGAACCGACCAGGACTTGGTCGATTTCCAGAAGGCGCGGGTTCGAGTCCAGCTACGTTCAAATTTGTATACGTTTTCTAAGTAAGTAACATTTAAGAAAACGTAAGTAACATTTAAAAAAAAGAAAAACGTTACTGGTGTATGGTAGATACATAAAATATTTAAAATAATTGCTGATTTCATATTGTGTATCGTATAAAAGTATGATAATTCAGTAGTAGTCAAATTGTGTCAATTATACTATTATATGCATATAATCTTTATTAATAAATTTCTAATATATATATTAGAAATTAACAATATTAATACAAAAATAAGCAATATTAGAAATATTTTATGTATGCACTAATAAAAAAATAAAACAATTATATTCAATTACATACTTTAACAAAATAAATTTGAAATATTATAATAACACTTTCAATAATAGATGTATAAAATAGTGATATAACGAATTTACATTGAAAATTCGCAAAGGCAAATATAGTTATTTTTTAAAATTTTAATCTTGTTTACGTCACAGTTTTTTTAAGCTCAAATGAGATTGATTGTTATTTAGTAAAAGTAATAAGGTAAATGAAAATCCAATAATATGATTATAATTGTCAGTAACATATATTTTTCAATCATATTTCTTATATTTAAATCATATTTCTTATGAAAGGAATGGATTTTTATATTATTATTGATCTAAAATATCCAAACTGTTTATTATTTATATTCACATTTGCTACATTCGTTACATCACTAGTACAAATAGCATATACGAAGCGTACTTATATTTTTACCTTTTTCAAGCTACTATTTTAATATTTAAATGCATTAGTATATTAAATTAGCACCGTTAGCGTGTCTAGAGATTTTTCTGGGAGTGGGGCCTGGACATTAGCTTTGAACAGATAAATACGTGCCGATTTTTTTAAGTTTTCGGGGTAATTTTTTTGTAAGTAAAGTAAGTGGGCAGCAAACAATTCTGGGGTGAGCACTGACCATCCGGCCTCTCTCCCTACCATTTCTACGCTCATGATTAGCAATCAGACAATTCAACTGTAGGAACATTAATAATAGGTAAATTCTTTTTGAATTCGTCGATATCCATGATAAAGTTCGTTTTGTCTTCTTTTGGGTCTCCGGAATCGGTTGCGTTTAAATAATGGAGTTTCAAGCTCTTTGGTTTTATTGCTTCTGCTGTTTCATTTCCATTTTTGGGCTTGTGTCCGACAATCTGAATGAAAAAATAATAGAAAAATTTAAATATTTCTGGAGACCATCGAGAAACAGTGTATGTTTGTAAGCGAATGGGTTGGTGGGTACGATTCCTAATAGAATCTGAATATTTTTATATTTAAGTACTCGTACTTCTTACCCTGATAACGAAACAAACCACGGCGTTGAGTTGCGCCACTCATCAAACAATTTTTCTAAAATTGAATGGAACATATAGGTTGAAGAAATTATATACATTTGTAAAACATTTGTAAACATGCAATGTAAGTATATTAAATTAATTAGTTAAGCGTGCAGTTGTGCAATCAATTTAAGTTATTGTTTTGAGAAAAATACAGGATGGAAGCGTCAGCGCTCCTTTTACGGGAACAGCTTATAGGGTAAAATATTTTAAACCCATACCTCATGAAATTAATCAAGATACCTTAACAGTTTAGACTTAGGATTTTTTTCTCATTTCACGATGTTTATCCATACCTATATTTCGCAGTTACGCATAGATATTATCGAGAATAAGCATGTGTCGAAGTCAGCTGTGTGAGAGCATATTGTTGATAAACCCAGCCACTACATTACGTTTGATAAACCTCAAATACACTCCTAGAATGATCCGCAAGGCTATTGAAATACAAAAACATTCTAATTTTAATAGAGAGGATGGCTGGAAACTTTCTACCACCTGGGACCCCCTCATAAAATCATTGAAGTCTCAAACCCACCATACCAAAGGGCAAGATACTATCAGCTCATTCTACAGGAATCCAGGGCAGTACGCGAGGCAATTAAGAAATCGTTGGTGGTAGTTTGATATAATAATTATGTCAACTGACAGACGAATGCCACCTCAGTTTACCCGTGACTACGGAAACGTCGGGTTTCCAAAATGTATAATCTTAACGCGATTAATCCGGTTAAAATAGTTTCAATTAAAATGTGTAATAATTGTGAAAATCAAATAACTTATTAGATATCAATAACGTAAACACATACTACTACAAAAATACTACTAAAGGTTAAACAACTTTGAAAATCGCCACCAATACTTGCGACTCGATTTCTGAATAAGGTGTATGCGGCGGTTTCCCTTTGATAGGTTTATGTCTGCGTGCGCCGTTTTTGACAAATGGTGTTTAATTTCACAACGATATTTTATTATTTATTTTGTTTGAAAAAATAACTTTTTCAATTTTTGGAAAAAAAAACTAATTGTGTTACGCTTTTACAGAGTAGTTAAAAACTATGGGTATTAAAGTATTTAAAGTAGTGCAGACAAAAACACTCTGTATATACCAAATTTAATATATAATAAATGAGTTGAATACTAAGTCTCGTCTCATTGGCATCGTTACACATTTATTATTAGCACAATTAATTAAAAATGAAGAAAAGCAGTTTAATTATTACCTGAACAGAAAGTTTCCTAAACAACTTTTTGTTACCAGAGGAGAAGTGATTTTCGATCCAACTGTTGATGTCTGCAATTTTCAGTTGATCTAACGCCTCAGCCTATATTAACAATATAAACACAATAAATAAAATCTGCGACAAAAATAAATAAATATTTTTAATAAATACAAAATATAGCCATGTAGCGCAGTATTATAAATTAAAAAAAAAAGGAAACCCCGGCACTAAACTTCAAACTACTAGTCATAGTCACGTGTGTGTCATAGTGAATCACGATTACGAAATAAACAAAACTATCAAAATCGTATAATCCGTTTGGGAGTTACAGACAGAAATACAGATAAACACAAAGACACGTCAAACTTATAATACCCATTTGTTTGCTTCAGAGGTTAAAAATAAAATGAGATATCTTTTACCATTAGTTGAACAGACAGAAGGTGGTAACAGTTGTGATGTATAATTATATATATTTTACTGATTAAAATAATGTAATTACCTCAGTAAAGAGCCTATTGAACTGGTACTCTCGATTTACGATCTCACTCCAATATCTTTCAATCTGTAAATTTGATGACAATTTAAATTTTATTAAAAAAAATATATAATTTGATATCATAAATAAATTTATAATTGGAAGGATAAATAAATTTATAATTTATTATTTATTTATCCTTCCAAAAATAATAGTTTATTTTTTTATCTGTTATAACAAAACTTACATGTCATTTTTTTAGTTACATTGGCTTGCCAAACAAAACAAGTAAAAATCTATATATTCTTTATTCAATAAGAGCCAGAACTTTTTATTCGACAATTTATATAGATATCAGTTATCAGATCATCAAATAAAGTAATAGTTAGTGTGAAGTAAAGATCTCAAATGTTTATATATTTTGTTATAAGCTGATAAATAATGACATCATATAAAACAGACAAAATTTTCAATGACCAGATAATTTTATTAACAAAAAGAAACTAAGCAAAATAATTATATCAATTATAAATTGGTCTTGAGGCCATTTGAAACGCAAGGGCACAAAATTGTGGCACATAAATTTGAATTTGAATTTTTTAATATTTTCGAGGCAAAGCGCGGCGTTGATTTCCACCACTCAACACGCAACGCCTCCAGAATTTGGCAGAATGTGATGGAGAAAGGAGTCCTCTCAACACTAGGTTTCCTCTGCCTACCCTACCGTGTGCGGGATACACGTGACGATAAAAAATATATAAAATAACAACAAAATTCACATTGCCAAGACAATGACCTCATCATTTAGTTTCTTATCAGAAGTATATTTCTGTTGCTCGAGGATGCGCCTCACTGGAGCGATCGCCTTCTCTCCGCCCTGACGCGTATCTTGAGCAAACTTCTTTAGGAACGCCTCTATACGTTGATCTACATATGAAACGCTGTATGGAAATTGTATATAATGTTGTTTTAATTGTATATATAGTCTTGTTTTTTGGAAAATGACAAGGCAAACGAGCGTTCGGGTCACCTGATGGTAAGTGATCACAGCCGCCCACTACATAGTCGACTACGAGTCTACAAGTGCGTTGCCTTACTACATAGTCGACGAGATGTGGCCGCCCTGGAGTTAGATATTCACTTTCACATTAATTTGAGAACAAAACAAGCGCGATCGGGCTGTCCCACCGAGGCTTTCGTACAAAAATTGGAGGTCTCGGGGTTTTTCTGAAATTCAGGCTTTTTTTGTTTTCAGGACTAGCGGCTTTAATACCAAATTTTGCTCACCCTTTTAAGGATATTATTTTTTTTAGCATATAACTATAAATGTATAGTTTTCAGATTTTTTCCTAAACTAGTACCACCTGTAAATTTTACCTGCCAAATCTCATAATTGTAGGTTCACTGAAAGTACCCTATTAATTTTCATTCCCTTTGTAGTTTAGAAACACGCGCTTTTTGCGATATAAACGGTCATATCTTTTATTAAGTAAATGTTCAAGAAAACATGGGGCCGCAGAATTGACATAAAGACCCTTGACAGACAGTCAGACGGGCGGACGACAAAGTGATCTTATTAGGGTTTTTTTTTCTTCAAAAGGTACGGAACCCTAAATTACAGTAAGAAATTTTTTTAAATCAAATCTGCGCACCCATCTACAGCTATCTTCAGTGCTGTCAAGTACGTACCTAAACTTATCCACTTCTGTGTTGACAGTAACAGAAAAGCCCAGAACACCAAAATTGTATCTCATCATATTGGACGCTTTGTATCCGAGTTGTTCTTTAGTACGGAGCGTGTCGAACACCGGTTCCTCCATAAGCATCTACATTCGTAAATAGAGCAACACTTCAGTAATAAGTGAAGAAATTCCATCTTTTCATTTTTATTATATAAATGAGTCCTCGAAAATACTTAAAAACTTTTTCTCATATTTACAAGAAAAGATAATAAAAATTAGATCACATTGATTACTTTGTGTTCTTATGTGTGAATGTATGTTCTCATGATGTGTGATTACATGTGTGGATTCATAACTTAACGTTAACGTTAAATGTTTGTTCTTATACATGGATATGTGCGAAAGTGTGAATATTTACACATGATGATATTACTATCATATGTGGATGTAACCGTATGTGTGAAAATGTGGACTTTTTTTGTATATGTGTGATCACGTGTGGATGTACGATGACGTGAGTGGATGTCATAGCTTTACAATGACGAAATTGGCATATACATATCCAAGTTTGGTAATTTAATAGAATATTTTTTTACTAACATTCGTTTCAGTTTTTAACTTTTCTGTGGTTTTATTTATTATCTATGACTCAATCTTATCATGTACCATGTACCATTATTAATTTACGAAAATCAAGTAATTTTAGTATTTAGTCAAACTGAAATAATTAAGAGTGTAAGACACAAGACACAGCAAAGTATTCGTCGTATTAAGATATGCGCGGTAAGCCGCGGAGTCAGTCTATGTGACCCATTGATACGATTAGCGTGATGTCATATGGCTTACAGCCTTAGCCAAAAAATAGATTTAACCAGCGGGTACTTAGTTACTGAGATTAGCACGTTAAACCAAACAAATTCTTTACCTTTATTATATTAATATAGATAAAATGCAACATATTATTATTAAATGAGATGACAACATATTATAATATGAGAGGTGAATTGTCGCGCAGCGGCACAAAGTGTGACTGTAAAGCCGATTGGTTTTGGGTTCGATCTCCACTCGAGGAGATGAAATATTTACTTAAATTTATATTTCCATTTCTTCGTTCTGGTGTCGAGGCAAAGCGCGGCTTTGAGTTCTGCCACTCAACGCAAATGCAATGCCTTCAGAATTCGGCAGAAAGTGGGGAACGGAGTGTCTTAACACTAGGTTCCCTCTGCCTACCCTGCTGTGTGCAGGATACAGCGTGAATCTGATTTTTTTAAAAAAATATTAATAAAATAAATATAATTTATATAAAACATATATCTAAATACATACCATAATAACCTCCAAAGACGCCGTATCTTTAGGATTAGTTACTTCACCCTGGTAGTATGTTGTCACTCTACTGCTAGTAGATGACGGGTTAAGATTTTCAACTCGAACACGTTTCTCTCCTAATGGTAACTTATGTGCCCTCATCTGTTTAGATAAAATAATAATTAAAAAAAGATAAATAATAAATAACATTGAACCTAGTATAAAAAAACTTAACCCATTTAGGATTAATTTGATGTCCGTCTATTTATATCTTGGAAGCGTCAGTGCTCCTTTTACGAGAACAGCATATGAGTATAAGGAAAAATATTTCAAACCCATATCTAAAAAAAATAATCAAGATGCCTTAACAGTTCAAACGCAGGATTTTTTTTTCATTTCACGATGTTTATCCATACTGTGTTTTGTGTGACGCAGTTACGAAGAGCTACTAATAACGTAAACACATACTAATATAAACATACTACTAAGCGATGCCGATCTGCCACTTTTCATTCTTAAAATCATACCAGAACGAGAGAGGGTTAACTTTCGCTCTATTTTAAGTAATTGAATTTCGCCGCCAATACCTACGACTCAAGTTCATGAAAGAGGCGTGTGCGGCATTATTGCTTTGATAGGTTTGTGTCTGTGTGCGTCGTTCTTGGCAAATAATGTTTTATTCTACAACAATTTTATTTTATTTTATTAATTATTTTGTTAGAAAAAACTAAATGTGTGCATTTTTGGCATAATCTCTTTTGTTTTAATTTTATTAGGCTTTTATAGAGTAGTTAAAACTGTGGTTTCATTTAAAGTGGCGTTGACAAAAACACTCTTTATATGCACAGACCGTTTGACCAAAATCATTAAATCAAAATAATTTTTTTTCAGAAGGGAAAACATTACAGCACAAATAAATATTTTTATTAAAATATTTTTTGCCATCTTAAATAAAGTTTTGCAGTGATTTAGCTGGCTTTAATTAAAATGCTGTGCAATAAGACCAAGGTAATCGTAACGCAATGGGCCAGTGTCAGACGGTAGACGCAACGATTGTGGATTCAATCCCCACTCAGGGGAAATATGGAGTGACTCAGCACTAGGTTCCGTTAGCCTAACCGGCTATTCGGAAAGCTTCAAGCAGTTTTTATTTGTTTTACAGCAAAAATATATAATAAATTATTATTTACCTTAGGCGTTTCCTTTTTAGACAGTGGTTTCCAATTTATATTTTTATGAACATTTTCAGATATCGTGATAGCTTCATTCCAGGCGAGGTTGCCTTGTACAAGTACCTTAAAAGAATTTTTTACTTTTAAATAATAAATTAAGTAATATTTATTGAGACAAATAGAACTATTTATTTCAGTTATAGTAATAAAAAAATATCGGACAAGCGCGAGTCAAGCTCGCCCACCGAGGGTTCCGTACAAAAATTGGACATCTCGAGCTTTTTTCTGAAATTCAGGCTTAACCATAGCCCTTGTATTTGATACTTCACTTAAACTAGCGGCTTTAATCTTTAACACTCTCTGCCTACCCTATTACACGCGGGATACGGCGTGAAGCTAAAAATATCCTCAGTTTCACGCTGTTTCCCTCACATAGTGTTGAAGATCAACGTTAGGTTTGTGCCAGAGCGAAGAAATGAAAATATTAATAAATAAAAATTTACTCCTCCTTGTGCCATGACGGCCTCTAAGCAAAAAATAATAACTATAGATTTTTTTAATTCAAAGTCATGCTATTTTCACCTGCAAATACATTTTCTCTAACACCTTGGTAGTGTATTCTTTCAATTCGGAATACGTAATATTTTGTATTACTTTGGCAGTGTCCCTCGCAGATATATACGGCTCCAGAAGTATATCCGACAGGACATCTCTGTAACAAGTATTCAATTCAGTAAATAGTTTAAATTGTATTCGCTTTGGTATTTGTTTGATTTTCTACAAAAAAAAAATATTAAGTATACGATTGTAGGTTAACAGACAATACAATCTATAAAAGCTGAGAAATCTATATTTGCGTGTGCACATTGTGCAGTTTTTGGATTTTTTGAAGCTTGTCACTTCTTGCGAAATTTTACAATTCTATGTCTAAAATAATTTATAATAAGTTTTTTTATTCCGTGGACAATTTCACTCAAAGTAGCATAAACTATCGTGTCTTTAGATTGCGTTGACTCAAAGAAAATATATCGAAGTGATCTTGACAAAAAATGATCTTTACAGATAAAAAGACCAAAAAGCCAGATATACAAAAAACGGATATTTTTAAGGGTTGATGGGATCTTCGATGGGATCTTCTTTATAAATGTTATAATATATAAAGTAGAATAAATTAATGAATTGTCAAAGATTGTTATTTTAGAAAATATTTTGTTTTCTTAACTAATAAAGTGAATTCAAGTGTGTAAGCTGGAATAATTGATGACAAGTTTAGTCCATGTCAGGCTACTTAGTTGGTACAATACTTATTGTGGACCTAGTGTTAATAATAATGTACGGAACCCTAAAAACAAACATACGTATCCAGATTCTGCGGGTCCATGAGCAAGTTGTAGTAGTTGCGCGCACGAACCTCGCGCACCGCCTCGAACAGTTCCGGCGTGAAGCGGTTCGCGCGCATCTCGCGCGACACCAGCTCTGTCAGCAGCTGGGGAGTAAATGGAGGATTATGTGAGGATTGAACCCAGGACTATATCTAGTGTGGGGACATTCGATGGGATCTGATGGCACAATGATGTGAGGATCGAACCCACTGTCATATCGTATAGTCGAGATATTCGAGGGGATCCGATGGCTTAATGATGAGAGGATTGAACCCACTACCATATCGTATAGTCGAAACATTCGAGGTGATACATTGTGAAGCTGATTATCTTCATAATGTATTACACAGCAGGGTAGGCAGGATGAAACTAGTGTTAATACACTCCGTTCTCCACTTTCCCCAGAATTTTAGAGACATTGCGCCCTGAATGGCGGAACTCCACGCTACGAGATCGAACCCACAATCAGTTGCGACTGTAGTCACACTTTGTGCCCCTGCGTCACGACTGGCCTCAAGCATTATGATTATAATAATAATAACGTTATGAGTTTTTAATCGCCTTCTGTAAGAAATGAAGGTTATCAATTCGACTGTATTTTTTTTTGTTTGTTACCTTCGAACTTTTAACTAGGTGAAGCGATTTTGACGATTCTTTTTATTTGAAAGCTGGGGCGTTTTGTGTGGTTCTATTTAAATTTGGCCAATTTCTGACAATGGCATTCATGAAAACATCACGAAAGACTAAATTTGAGCGACAAATGGACGATGATTTTTTTTTATCGGAAACAATACACTTCAAGGGTAGTTTGATGATAATTTAGTTAGGTTCAAACAGAACCTGTGATCCGGTTAAAATTAAAGAAGTCGGTTTTTTGTTGTTAAAAATAGTAATTATTTTATTTGATCTGGTCTATACTTATATTGGAAATATTTTTAAAAAAGTGTTAAAAAAGTGTATATTTACATGTAGATTCTGGTTGTAACCGTTCACTTTCAACGTCAATGCTATGTCAGAAACATACAACGAATGTGATAAGCCCGCCATATTCGCCGGGTACAGTTGTTCCTGTTACAATAGAAAAAATAAAACAAAATTATTTCTACAAACAGTTTCACAATATGGTTTTTCGTAAAACTGAAACATGTTGTGTGTTGCAAAATAAATAAATATACCGCTGCGATAACTTGGACAAACAATATACGAACAAAAATTGTAAAGGAAAATAAAGACAAACCTTCACAATTTATTATAAATTAATGTTGATAATACATATCATATAGTCAAATTAATAAGCTTTACGCTGTATCCCGCACACTGCAGGGATTTATTTATTTATTTTAGTAAAATTAAGCTTCCTTTGAAGTAAAGTATAATATATTTAAGAAATATATATATGCATACCTTGAGTCCTTGTTGTAATATATCAGACCAGATATCGATGAGACAAGCGCTGGAATATGTGAAATAATCAACATTATATTAATTTCAAATTAATTAGAAGCACAAAGTGTGACTGTAAAACCGACTGGCTGTGGGTTCGATCCCCACTCGAGATGATAAAATATTTCTTTAAATTTATCGCCCTGGGGTCTAGGCAAAGCGCGGCATTGAATTCCGCCACTCAACACGCGTTGCCACCAGAATTAGCAACCAGAATCAGAGTGAAGCTGTTTTATTTATATACTAGCGACCCGCTCGCGACTTCGCCCGCTAAACCACAGAATTATTTACTTAATATACTGAATTATGTTATTATACCTAATGTACGTTTGCAACGCACTTAAGATTTCTAATGTGAAAATTAAAACCTTAGGTCGCATTTTTGTACCTCCCATAAGAATCTTCAATTGAATGTTTGAAATAAAAATACAACTTATCGATATTTACAATAAAATCCTAACTCATCGGTGTTTGTACAACAACAATGCAATAGAACTTGGTCAGTTTGTCCCTTTGTAATGCATTTGTTCACGATAACCTCAGAAACGGCTTAACGGATTTAAGTGCACTTTTATAATTTGGCTAACTTTCTCTAAATATTTAGTATTAGTTATATTTTAATCGGTTCACGCAAAGTTAAAACCAGATCCACGCTGTTCCCGCCCATAGCAGGGCAATTTAATAATATTTTCATTTCGCGCATCAGTCACATATCACCATATGTGACTGATGCGCGAAATGAAAATATTATTAAATTACAATTCAATCCTCCAAGTGGAGATCGCACCCATGGCATCACGTTACAGTTACAACTTTGTGCGACTGCGCCGCGACGGCCTTTAATATTTATACAGGATGGAAGCATCAGCGCTCCTTTTACGGGAACAGTATATAGTGTAAAATATTTTAAGCCCATACCTATAGAAGTTAATCAAGATATCCCAAAAATGTAGGATTTTTTTTCATTTCACGATGTTTATGCATACCTGTATTTCGTGCGACGCAGTTACGCATAGATATCGTAAACACATACTACTACAAAAAAGTACTAATAAAGGTTAAAAAACTTTGAACTTTATCGCCAATAGTAGTATTTTTGTAGTAGGAAGTGTTTATGTTGTTGTGATCTATACGTAATCGCGTCACACGAAATACAGGTATGGATAAAAATCGTAAATATTTTGTCTGTACATTTAGTAATTTTGACTGAAATGGATAGAGGGACACTTAAAAAGAATAATAGGAAGCAAAATTCTTTAACTATAATACAATTGGTTACTCTGTACTAAGATGGCAGTGATCAATATAAATAATAGAAATATAAATCATTGGAAAGAAAAGGAAAAACGCAATTATATTGCATTTTTTCTTTTTTTTATACTTGAACGTATTAGTATATTTACATATTATACAATTCATTTGTTTTAAATATAATATTAAGTTTAATTTATAAAATATATTTGGTATTTCCTTAACATGATTATTTCGTGTAATTTTTTTATATACAAAGTCTTGATTAAGTTCTCTTGAGAAATATATCTACTGTAAGTGAATGTAACGTACCTACGTGCCAATAATTAAAATAGATTGACATTACCATGTGATCCGTCTAAACACAATATACACTTTTATAACTATGAACTCACAATCAGAATATACTTACCAAATACATATAGTGTAGACATCGCCATTTGAGCTAGTCCCGATAAATATACCTACTTTATTATTTTTGTTAACGGCAAGAACTTTTGACGTATAAGATAATAATTATAGTAGACTAAGAAACTATTAATTATATTTATTTTTACAGCTTCACGCTGTATTCCTCACACAGCAGGGTAGGGAGAGATAACCTAGTGTTAAGATACTTCATTCCTTATTTTCCGCGGAATTCTGTAGGCATTGCGTGCTAAGTAGCGGAATTCAACGCCACACTTTGCCTCGACACCAAAGAAAGAAGAGATGGAAATATACATTAAAATAACAATTTCATTTTCTCGCGTGGAAATCGAACCCACAACCAGTTTACCAGTCACACTTTGTGCCCCTGCGCGACGACCGGCCTCAATTTACTTTCTTCTTTTAAAGTGTGGTTCAATAAAATAATCGTAATTTGATTGTGTCAGATTTTATTAACCGACTTCTGTTAAAGGAGAAACTTATCAATTATACTTGTTACCTTAGAACTTTTGAGTGAATGAACCGATTTTGTTGATTCTTTTAATATTTAAAAGCTAGTGCGTCCCGTGTAGCCCTATTTTAATTTAGTTCATTTCTGACAATAGTATCTATGACAAAATTACATAAGTCTCAAATTTGCATAAGGAAATATGAGTGCGACAAATTTTCGAACAACTATGTGAAAAACTCACCCAATTTTAATAATTCTTTTTTTATTGAAAAAAAAAAAATGTGTACCATATTAAGAGAACTTTGGTAAAAGTTTGGTTAAGTTCAGAGTATGAGATCCGGTTGAAATTGAAAATGTCGATTTTTTTTTATTACAAAATACAATTATTTTATTTTTTCTACTAAAATTTCTGTATACTGCATGATGAAAACTATACTATAAATTGCTTTAGGCTTTGAACTATTACCATGCCAAAGTTTATTAACTTCCCTGCCAAAATTCAGTAGTTATCGGTATTTTAAGTAATTTAAATTTTTCGGCCGTAGCGTTAATTCATCAATTTCTGTGCGGTAGTTTTTGCGTGATTGACAAACAAATAAACAGACAGACAGACAAGAATTCTGCTATGTAATTTCTTAGGTTCTATAATTGATATATTAACCGATGTAATTTTTATTTTTTTTATAGTTTCATGTACGCAATCGACTTTTCTATTCTTTTATTATATATGGAGATATAGAGATATTAGTTTCTTTCTGATCAATTCAGATTGAAGCTGAGCTAAGCGTCATTGGCTATTGTATTTTCATTTATTCAATATTGAGTGGTGGTGGACCTTCGTGGTATAGGAATACAAGCGAGCGACTACGGTTGCCGGTTCGATACCGGCGATACCCAGTGTCCACCACTCAACACGCAATACCTCAAGAATACGGAGTGTGTGTGTTAGCACTAGGTTCCCAGATTCCTCTGCCTACCTATGTGGGGTTTTTCTTTGACTTTTTTACCTATCCATAGGTAAGTGAAGGTAAAAAGTATTAAATATATTTTTTCGTAATTTTATATAAAGCTAATACAATAATTACAACAAATTGAAAGATAAAAGAAGGGCGTGCTTGCCTAGTGTGGGGCCAACTCGTGATGTGAAATTGTATAGTTATTGGTTCTAAATATTTTGATTTTTATTTCAAAATCTAATTCTACTCATATTTAAATATGACAAATTTATATATAATGGTTATTAAAAAAAAATCTTACTCTCGTGGCGTTAGTACGCTGAACGGAGTAATGAAGTAAAAATACAGTAAAGCCATGGGAAGTCGAAATTTGAAGTCTGGTTTGTACCACACCTCCATGTTATGACTCTTTCGTAGTAAATTTGGTTGATCCAATCTGCAAAGACAAATATTTAATTTAGAATCTTTTAAATGTTTTAGATAATTTTTTCGATTACAGTATGATCGAGGAGTCGCAGCCTCCCTGAAGTTAGCTCCGCAGATTTTATATTTTACATTTTTAGATGTACCTTTTTAGGGAAAAAAGGAATCCTTATAAGATCACTTTGTTGTCCGTCAGTCTGTTCGACTATCAAGACCCTTTATCTCAGAAACTCTTAGGGATATCGAGTTGAAATTGGAACCATATACTCAGATCTACGGCCCCATGATTTCCAAATAAAAAATGTATTTCTTTATTTACTTAGAAAAAAGATATGGCTGTTCATATAGCAAAACGCGTATTTCGACTCTATAAAAGCAATCAAAATTAATAGGGTTCTACCGGTTAACCTAGAATTATTAAATTTTGCAGCTAGCATCTACAGGTAGTAATAGTTCAAGAAAAAAACTGAAAGTTATAGATTAATGGTTAAATCTTAAAAAAGAATAGTCTTAAAAAGGGTATAAAATTTGGTATTAAAGCCGCTAGTTCAAGTGAAAAAAAGCCCAAGACTTCCAATTTTTAACGGAACTCTCGGTGGGCAAGCCCGATTCGTCACTCGACACGTCTGAAAAACTGAGCGGAAAGTGGAGAAGAGAGTGACTTACCACTACCCTGCCCACTTGAAGTTAAGAGAAAACTAATAACATTATGTATTTTTATTTGTTTTATACCGTGAATACATACCTAAAATTTTTAACCGTCGCTATCAAATCACCTTTGGACAACACTTTAGTATTTTTCTTGCTTTTAGACACTTTCTTGTAAATATCTTTATCGGTACTATTATATAAATCGATACCGAGTCTCTTGGCTTCCTCGAGGTACGCGGGCGCGGGAGGCACGAGGTCAAAATTATTTGTAATATATATATTTTTATCGGGCAAATGAAATTCTTTGTAGGGCTTCACGTTCAGCCATTTCTTTAACCATGGTTTTGGTTTTTCTGTAAGAATAAAAACAAAAAAAACAAATATATAACTGAAATTTAACTTAGTTTCACGCTGTATCTCTAGCGGGGTAGTCAGAGAGAACGGAGCGCCAAACGTGACGGTCTCCACATAGCTCTTTCGCCTTGTCTACTGTCATCAATCTCTTCACCCTTGCCCTCCGGGGGGTCCTCATGCTTTTTACGTGACCTTCCTCCGGTATCTTTTAAACTGTGTTTTCGAAGGTCAATCGAGGTCTCCCTCTACCTCTCTTACCACTCACTTTTCCATCATATATTTTAATTCCATTCTTTCATCACTCATTTGTTCGACGTACCCAAATCAGCTAGGCACGTTCTTCTTCATTCTCACCGTGACATCTTCGATAGTTGACAGTTCTCCGAAACGCACAAATTTCAATTTTCTTGTGTTTACTCATTAATAGTAAATTATTTTAAGAAGATGAATATCATATTAAATACTTAACTAATTAATAAACAAGTAGTCTCGACAAGTTTAATGATTTAGTGTATACAAAAATATATTTTAAGAAGAAATCTTCAAAAAATTTAATATTTCACGTGGAGCTTTGGTGTATTCTTAGCTAATTTCTTTTTACAAATATGCGTTATTAAACTATATTTTTTTTGCAATTTTTAATGAACTAAGTACATACTTAAAGCTTTTAATAATTAAACGTGCTTATAATTTAGGTATAGCCACACAAACATCGATTGTAAAAAAAGTTTATAAAAATAAGAGCGAGCTTTTATTTTAAATATTGCCACGAAAATACGTTACCTAACGTATTGTTTTTTTTTTTGGGTTATAATAATGTTAGCATATAGCAGAGCTTTATGCGATGCGATGGTGCAACGGTCGCCACGGAAGCTTTGACAATTCAGAAACAAGTCTTAAATTGCATTCTCCTAATTTTAGCACATCAATCGTCATTGATATTTTTATTTACTTCTTTTAGATTAAAAATATTTCGGCAATCGTTAATATATACTTATAATAACATTTTGAACAAAATCAGTAACCAGCACATTTCATGTACTTTGAATGAGTTTTTGATAAAATTCCAAGGTGTTTTATGTAAAAACATCATTGTTTGCGACGTCATTGCCAGTGAAGAGGTAAAAGATGGCAATAACGCTGAAAGAGAAGTAAGCTAAAGACAATGATTATTAGACGAATAGGTCTTATTTCAGGCTGTAGTCCTGAATTTTAAACATATTTCTAATAGGTTACTCACAGATAGGTCGCGTGATGAATTTTTAATGCTTAAACCAGCTATGACTAAACATGTATCTAGTAACATGTTCGTAAATTATTCTCGGATTCTATTCTTTTGAATCTTCTTGCTATATCTCTTCCATGGCTTTCAGTTTCAGTGTAATAAAAAATAAATAAAATAAATTAGCTTCACGCTGTATCCCGCACACAGCAGGGTAGGCAAAGGGAACCTAGTGTTAAGACACTCCGTTCCCCACTTTCTGCCGAATTCTGGAGGTATTGCGTGTTGAGTGGCAGAACTCAACGCCGCGCTTAACCTCGACACCAGAGCGAAGAAATGGAAATATAAATTTAAGTAAGTATTTCATCTCCTCGAGTGGGGATCGAACCCACAACCAGTCGGTTTTGCAGTCACATCTCGTGCCGCTGCGCCACGACCGGCCTTCAGTGTAATAGAAGCGTTATAAATATTATTACTGTTTTTCGCATATAGAACAGTACAAAAATAAGCTATTTCAACTTAAATTTTAGATTTAGAATTAATCTAAAATTTAACGATTTCTATTACTATTCTTTATTTTTTTTTATTGTTTTTTCATTATTCTTTATTTTGTTACATCTCACTTTATCCCTAACGGGGTAGTCAGAGAGAACGGAGCGCCAAAAGCCCTACTCTTTGTATGTTTTACTTTATCCATTGTTACCACTCGTCAATCTCTTTATAAATGCCATGCGGGGGTTTCTTTTAGTTTTTTCGTGATCTTCCTTCTGTATACATCTTTTCTCCAGAGAGAAGGTTTGTTATTCATAAGACCCGATGTTATAATTAGGTTTATCCGCTCTTTACCCAGACGCAGCTGACTTCGATGCATGCTTGATATCGGAGATTGAATTTACTTTCTTGTTAAATATAGTTTTAATGGAAGCTTTTCTGAAAATGTTGCAATCCTGTCTGTTTCAAAAGGTGTTTTACATATGGTAGAAGTCCCGGTTGTCTTTCTACTTCTTCTGATAACGTTGGAGGGGAGTAGGCATCCTGCTCTGATGAAAGGAATTCTTCACCTATCAAAACAAACTCGTCCCCTAGGTGTTCAGCGTCGCAGAGTTCATAAAATCAATGTTCATAAAACATGTTATTGCCTACAATAAGTCACAAAAACTACAACACCAAACAACTCTCAATACTTCGAACCTTAATATACAAGGCCCACCTAAAACTATATTTATATCAGACTTATTCATTACTAAGGCTCGTCGGCTGTATTTTTTAGTCAGGCAGAAAGCGCAAGAGCAGAACTACTACAGATGCTGGACGTCTTTCCGCAGAGTTTTCGCCCAAAAACAAGAAAAACTAATGTTACGCGTATCGCGGAACAAGAACATCTCAGAAAGTTAATGTGATTTTACTATATATTCTAGATAAATATGCGACCTCTTGTTTGTTTATTTTATTATCTACCTTTTATGTTTTGCTCTATAACCTATATACTGTATATAAAGTTATGTTAAATTTTAGACTCATAAAGTACAATAATATACAACAAATATACAAAACCCAACAAAAAACTACCTATACGTATGCAAAAGCTATTTATATATACAACCCTATAGGATTTTCCTCATTTACTTATATTTATTTTTATTTTATAAAAGTTATTTGTCTAAATACTAAGATAACCTACCTTATCCTACTTATATATCTAACACAATGAATTACTTATTTTATACACTGTTACTCCTTAATATGTATCCCCCTATTTAAAAGTAAAATTCGATAACTTTAAAGGAGACTTAGAAGAAATCAATAATAGCCTTAATGTATGCTCAATATCACACTCTTCCCTATGTGATATGGAAAATTGCTCAACACTAATCCCTTATGCTAATAAATTCTAACTTCTAACTTCCTGACACGATATGGACGATATGGAAGCCAAGTAAAATGGGATATTATAATATTAACTGAATGTTGGCTATTATCTGCATCCCATGTTCCGCTTATAGAGGGTTATAGTAGTACTTCTATCACTTGTAACTTTACCCAAAATGAAGGGGTGGTTGTTTATTATCTCGAAAGTATCAATATTAACTAATAAATAAAATTAGTATTAAATATTAAAAATGATATTATAATTATGTGTATTTATCGAGCGCCACGGACATAAGGATACTATTGGTTTTATAGAAATTCTAGAAACACTCCTTAAGAGTTATTCTAAATATAAAAATATAATAATTACGGATGACAGTAATATTGACATTGTGGAACACTCGCCCGATACTAGAAGCTATAACTATCTGAATATTCTAGCTGAATATGGATTATTAGCCGGGCATACCCTTCCCACACACCATAATAAGACCATGTAATGATAAAACTAAACTAAATGCATATTGTTATGTCGCCCAAGCGTCAATAACTGATCATGAGACTAAAACGCTGCGTTTAAAATTTTTGTCGCTTTTCTATATAAGTATTTTTCTTTCCTAAGTGTGGAATAGCACTTTAAAAATGTTTAAAAATATTTTGGGTAGCGGAAATTCGTAAAAATCTCCCTACAGAGATGCTAATAACATAAATAAGTTGTAACAAGCGTATAAAAATTTCGACGTAGCTTGGCGAGAACGCATGGCTTAGTGGTCAGAGCGCCTGGTCGGTTTCCAGGAGGCGCGGGTTCGAGTCCCGCTGCGTTCAAAATTTTTATACGTTTTCTATATAAATATTTTTCTTTCCTAAGTGTGGAATAACAATTTAAAAATGTTTAAAAATATTTAAAAAATAGCTTCTCTCTTGCGAAACGATAATTATTAGCAATTATCTTTGGGTAGCGGAAATTTGCAAAAATCTCCCTACAGAGATGCTAACAACATAAATAAGTTGTAAAAAGCGTATAAAAATTTCGACGTAGCTTGGAGGGAACGCATGGCTTAGTGGTCAGAGCGCTTGGTCGGTTTCCAGGAGGCGCGGGTTCGAGTCCCGCTGCGCTCTAAATTTTTATACGTTTTCTATATAAGTAAACACAAAGTTATTATTTTACGACATGAACTAAACGGAAAACTAAAAAAGCCCTTACCATCTGGCTACTAGACAAGACGTACGACTCAACAGAAAAAAAAAATTGGTTAATATGTATAATTACATAAGGTTTTAAATATTTAAAAGATAATTCTGTAATCCCTTATACCTTCGTAATACTCCCAATCACGATTCCTATAAATATATATTTAATTTCAGGACTATAAAAATATGTCTTGAATAAAATAGGTGCACAAACACACACGCACGCATGCATGCACGCATACACATACACACTCACACACGTCAGTCGCAAATGATTCAAAATTTGTATGTATCTAATTATAACTTTATCTTTTTGTATACATTCTGTTGTAAAGAATCATTATTGGTACCACAGCATCATTTTCCTTCAGTTGCTTATCATTATTTTACACTAATTGTCATGTCCGTATTAACACTTTTTTTACAAATTCCATTTTTAACATAAATAGGGGTTGTTCATAGATGACACTTCAATGAACGTGCATTATTATGTCCAAGCTTATATATTATATCTCACAACAAAACTGAACATCGAACCCACCACCGTCATCCTTATAATCAGAAACTATGGGATAGTTTCTGATTATAAGCATGACAGAAAAAGGGGTAAAATCAAATATCTATTCTTTTGTACTAACTAACTACCTATTCTTTTGTATTCAGTGCCGAACCATTTCTCTTTAGCGTCGTATTGAATCGGCTTCGAGTGCTTTTCGGACATTATGATCACGTTGGCCATGTCCGCCGTCATACCGTCTAGAAGTGATGTTATACCCTGCGTAAAATAAAAAAATATTATTATCCAAAAATGAAATCAAAGTCAGCTTCACGCTGTATCCCGCACACAGCAGGGTAGACAGAGGGAACATAGTGTTAAGACACTGGCATTGCGTGTTGAGTAGCAGATCTCAACGATGCGCCTTTGCCTCGATATTACAGCGAAAAAATGAAAATATAAATAGATATGTCATTTCCTCGAGTGGGAATCGAGCCCACAACCAGTCGGTTTGGGCAACCAGTCATTTGTGTGTATATATATACATACAACTCTACGCAATCTATCATGCATACCAATGCTGCTCGGCTTGGTACGCTGGATTGATTACAATGGTAGCATAATCTTTCAAATATTTTCGAGGATTTATATTTATAATATTATATGAAAAAAATAATTGGGAACGGAGTGTCTATATATAAAAATATATTTACCTTAGGATCGAACTTATAGTATAATCTATGCCCTGTAATATAATGTTCAGGCGGGAAGATGTGCATGTGTTCCGCCATAGCCTCCACATAGTCCGCAGGCTCTGCTTCCTCTTCGAAACGGAAACTTGTTTCTCCTATTGTCTAAAAATAATTTTATAGTATGGTACAGTACGATCGACGAGTCGTGGCCCCTAAAGTTAGATGGTTGATGTTTCGATGCAATGTTTAAAGATTTTTTGTTGAAAATGTCTTAGAATAAAACATGTAAATAAATAAGGGGAATAGACAATTCATTTAGTTATTCCCCTTATTTTTAGCGAGTTCAGTTATTGAAAGATAAAAGTCTAGTAGATCATCGTTTTATAGTTTATATTGTCATTAGTTTACTATATAGTTTTTTTCTAAAGTAATCTTACGAACGAATTTCGAAGGCTGGCTAAATTTGCCAAGTGCAGTCTGTGAGGGGACCCAAAACTGATGAGTTCCGGACGGGTATAACATTAAAAAGCTTGATAGCTTCTTATCGATTTTTGTGATGTGCTTGGACCTTACTCTGGTAATTTGCCGTTTAACATATCTAGAAGTTCGGTTACAGTTCCTGTTTGAGGCATTAGGATCCTTAGGTGATCAGAGTGTCATCCCAGATTTGATATGCCTCGCGTTTTCTAAAAGCAGCCAGTTTGCAAGACGTATCAAATCAAGGCTGTAATTTGCCTTTTATTAGCACTACAGTGCTGGGCACATAAAGTTCCTTGCTTCGCAAAACTACGTCGACAACAGCCGCGGCGCAAGTATTAGCATCTACAGAAGAAAAGTAAACTGGCCCCCAATTTGTTTTTCTGAACATGAGTGAAATCACCTGACTTATAGCGCTAATCCATACTTGCTTCTAAGCGAATACTAAACCTATTCATTATTTGTGGGAGTCCCCGACAATGAGCTAGTTTTTCGTATATAGTCAATTAGGAGTGTTTGTTATGTGATAATAAAAGCTACCATTATTTTAATCAATGTATTAACCTAGTATAATATACTATGTTGACATATTATGTTGATAACCAGTTAGCGTTATTTTTTGACGGATTACTTTTAACAACGAATTATTTAATATTTTTCGTTTCAAATCATGCTTCAACTCCATCCACATAAGAATTATAATTGATTATATAATTAAAATTAAGGCCAGTCGTAGCGCAGCGGCACAAAGTGCGATTGTAATACCGACTGGTTGTGGGTTCGATCCCCACTCGAGGAGATGAAATATTTAATTTATATTTCCATTTCTTCGCTCTGGTGTCGAGGCAGCGCAAGCGCGGCGTGGAGTTCTCCCACTTAACACGCAATGCCTCCCTAATTCGGCAGAAAGTGGGGAACGGAGTGTCTTACACTAGGTTCCCTCTGCCTACCCTGCTGTGTGCGGATTACAGCGTGAGGCTGATTTATTTATTTATTTATATAATTTGAATATATTCAGAAAACATTAAAAAACCATCAGTTCATATTTTTCGAAAATACAGGGTGGAAGTGTCAGCACCACTTTAAAAGAAACTATCGTTTTAACGTTAACCTTAACCTATAAAAGCCTAATGCAATTATTTTTTTTCCCCAAAAATAAAAAAAGTGATTTTTTCAAACAAAATAATAATAATAATAAAATTATTGTTGTAATATAAAACACCGTTTCTCAAGAACGACGCACACATAAATAAACCTATCAAAGGGAAACCGCCGCATACGCCTCATTCCGAAATCGAGTCGACCTTAGACGACACCTTGAAGCTATAAACAATCTCCCAATGAATGTAAAAAGTAGTGATCTATTACTATTTTTCACTTATATGAATGCGTCAGAGATGTATAAAAATAAACTACATTATTATAATATTACATGAATCATTCATAATTATTTCAATTTTGAATTTACCTTTAGTTCTTCATAAATTCGTTTTGATGGGCCAATCTTTTTTAACATTTGTATATACGAAAATATAGCTTCAAGCACCTGTTAACACAAAAAAACATTACATTAATAATAATTAAAAAATATTATTTACTTACAATAAATATATTACAATTGTTCAAATACTATATTTGAATAATTATCATTATTTACATTCTTCGCTTGGTAACTATATCTCAAGAACAAGACGAAAGTGAGGAACGGAATGTCTTAATACTAGTTTCCCCCTGCTTACAAAAAACATATAGAAATCTTTATAATCATATGAGGCCAGTCGTGGCGCAAGAGCGCAAAGTGTACTCCAAAGTCGACTGTATATTTGTATATTTTCATTCTTTCGCGCTGGTGTCGATATAAAGCGCGGCGTTGGGCTGCGCCACTCAACACGCAATACTTCCAGAATTCGGCGAAAGTAGGGAACGGTGAGTTAAGACACTAGATTTCCTCTGCCTGCCCTGCTGTGTGCGGGATACAGTGTGAAGCTGATTATAATTTTGATTTTTTCATAATTATTTCTTGAATACCTACCTCGTCGATATGATCAAGTCCGTTTTTAGTAAGAATAACTTGTACTGAGAACAGGCTGTACATAGATGTGAATTCTATGCCACTTTCTGAATTACGCGTGTAGATATCAAGCGCCCATGCTCTGCGATAAATAAAAAAATATTATCATAGATATATTAATTATAATATATTGATTGATAAATGCGATGATTGTGGGTTCGATTTGGAACGGAGTGTGTTTACACTTATGAAAGAGACAATTAACAAAAAATAATATATGCAGCACTATAAGAAAAACCTGACAAGCGCGAGTCGAGCCCATTGAGTGTTCCGTGGAAAAAAATTGAGGTCTCGAGCTTTGTCTAAAATTCAGTCTCATCTTAGCGAGAGCCTTTTCATCTGATACCTTACATGAACTAGCTGGCATTACCACCAAATGTTGTCCTTTTAAGATTACTATATATATTTATAGGATCTAACCACAAATCGTGCTGAGGTCGTGATACTTGGCGATTTTAATGCACAATGCCAGTTGGCTTTGGTCACGCACCACCGACCACGCGGGAAGGGCTGCATTTGACCTTGCTTTGGCGAATGGATTGTCCCAATTGGTTGAGTCGTCTACCGGCCGCCGGACGGATTTGCACCTTCTGTTGACTTCACATCCGAACAATACCAGGTTGTCGTCGATGCCCCTTTGGGGTCTTTTGACCACTGTCTGATACGGAGTGTCGTGCCCATTAAGCGCGGTAGCTGTAGATCACCCGCAACTCGTCTCGTTTGGCACTACAAGTCAGCAGATTGGGATGGGATGCGTATATTTTACTCATACCGGGGGGCCGGTTTGCTTCTCTTCCGATGATCCTAGTACCTGTGCTGCTGCTGTTGCCGACGTGGTCCTATAGGGCATTTAACGTTATATTCCTAGCACTGTAGTGCCAATCGGTGGCAAGTCACAGCCTTGGTTTGATACGTCTTGCAAGCTTGCTGCCTCTAGCAAATGCGACGCATATCAGATCTGGGCTGAGGCACTGGTTACTAAGGATCCGTAGGTGAAAACCTCAAAAAGGAAGTATAACAGAGCTTCTAGGTTCTTTAAGTGGCAAATTGCCAGAGCAAGATTCGAGCATATCGAAAAAATTGGCGAGAAGCTTGAGAGTTACCCGTCCGGAACTCATCAGTTCTGGGCGCTCCCAAAGGCGGCACTTAGCAACTTTAGCCAGCCTTCGCTTCCGCCATTACGCACGGGAAATGACATCTTGGTCCACACGGCAAAAGAGAAAGCCGATCTCCTGGGCGCTCTCTTTTCCTCAAACTCGACTTTGGATGACCTAGGAACAACGCCGCCGACGCTTGCGGTGCCAGAGCTGAGGCCAATGCCTGAGGTTAAGTTAAACCAAACAGCTGTTAGGCGAGCTCCGTCCTCATACTTACATCCACAAGTCGAGCGGGCCAGATGGCATCTTTCCCTTAGTGCTCCGTTCTTATGCTCCTGAGCTGACCCCGGTGCTAACGCGTTTGTTTCGGCACTCCTACTCAGTCGGCGTAGTCCCAGACTCATGGAAGAGCGCTCTTATCCACCCGATCCCAAAGAAAGGCGATGGTTCCGATCCATCTAACTACATGCCTATTGCTATCACCTCAATGCTCTCAAAAGTCATGGAGAGTATTATCAATAGCCAGCTCTTGGTTTATCTAGACGATCACCGATTGATTGATGGCCGACAATATGCTTCCGCCATGGTCGCTCAACCGGTGATCTTCTGGTTTACCTTACCCATCGCTGGGCTGCGGCTATTGAAAGCAAGGGAGAGGGCCTGGCAGTTAGTTTGGACATGGCGAAGGCCTTTGATCGAGTGTGGCATGAGGCGCTCTTGGCTAAACTGCCATCCTATGGGGTTGATGAGAATTTATGGAAGTGGATCACCTGCTTTCTCACTGGGCGCAGCATCGATCGCTATCGACGGTTTTTGCTCCAAGCATATGCCCGTGAACGCTGGCATTCCCCAAGGCTTCTTCTGCATATCAATGACATGTTAGAGGATTCTAGCATTCATTGCAATGCAGATGATAGCACGGTGGACGCTGTTTACTCCGGCCGAGCAAGTCTTTCTCGGGAAAACGCTGAACAGTGCCGAAATAAACTTGTGTCTTCTGTTGAGGCATCCCTCAACAATATCTCCTCATGGTGTGAAAGGAACTTAGTTCAGTTTAACCCCCTGAAGACACAAGGTTGCGCGTTAACTACAAAAAAAATCCCATTTATCGTATCACCAGTCTTTCAAAACATTCCTCTTACAGCCGCGCCTAGTATCAGTATATTGGGCCTTAATCCAGTATCGTGATCAGCTGGAAAGCAAGGCCAAGTTGGCCTCGAATAAACTGTGGGTCATCAACAGAGGCAGACGGTACTTCACGCCAAAACACTGTTTGGCCCTATATAGGGCCAAGGTTCGGCCTCATATGAAGTACTGTTCTCATCTCTGGGCTGGTGCACCCCAGTATTAGCTTGAACCATTTGATCGCATACAACGTAGAGCCATTCGAATTTTGGGGACCCAATAATCTGTGAAAGGCTTGATACTTTGGCTTTGCGTAGAGACGTCTTCTCACTGTGCGTTCTCTATCGCATTTATCACGCGGAGTGTTCTGAAAAACTGTTCGACATGTTACCTGCCGCCGAATTTTCTAACCGCGCAGTGCGTCACAAGTAAAAATATCATCCACACCACCTGGATACGTGGCAATCCACTACTGTGCGGTTTCGTAGGAACTTCCTTCCACGCGCCATTGAACTGTGGAATGGCCTACCCGCGGCACTGTTTCCAGGTCGATATGACATGGGTACCTTGGGTGGGCGGCGGTAATCACTTACCATCAGGTGACCCGAATGCTCGTTTGCGTTGTCCTTTCCCATAAAAAAAATCCCTACATAATTTCAACAATTAATGTTACAAGTATATAACAATGTTTATTGAGTACAAGTATATATGATGTATCTAAAAATATAAATATATATATATTTTAACTTATTTATGGCATTGAATTCCTCCACTTGACACGCAATGCCTCCAGAATTCGGAGGAACGTGGGGAACCTCCGTTCTCTCTGATATTAACACTAGATTCCCTCTGCCTATCAAACTGTGTACGGTATGCTGCGTGAAGCTGATTTTAACTTACTTTTTCCTTAAATAAGAGATGAGGCTACCGCGTCCCTCGCGCCCCAGTAGAGACGACACGTACTGGTGCGGCTTCGATTCGTATTCGGAAATCAATGATCTCAAGCACCATGTTAAATGCAGCTAGAAGAAAAACAAATTAATATCACGTATTTTTTATAAAATATATACAGAGTGTCTTTGTATGCACCACTTTTAAATGGAACCACATTTTTAATTCCTCTTTAAAAGTCTAATACAATTTTTTTTTACCAAAAATGATAAAGTATTTTTTTTTTCAAACAAAATAAATAATAAAATTATTGCTGTAAAATAAAACGCCATTTGTCAAGAACGCACGCACACATAAACCTTTCAAAGTGAAACCGCCGAATACGTCTCATTCCGAAATCGAATCTCAGGTATTGGCGTTCAAAGGATTTTTTTTGTAGTAGTATGTGTTTACGTATTTGGTATCTATGCGTAAATGCGTCACACGAAATACAAGTATGAATAAAGATCGTGTAATGCAAAAAAAAAATCCTACGTCTAAACTGTTAAGGTATCTTGATTGAGGTATGAGCTTAAAATATTTAACCGTTTCCAAAAATATATTTTTAATTCGAGTGTAAACATATATCCACAACCTTAAATAGAAAATATCATCATTGACAATACGGTCAACAAGTCGTGGCGCAGATTTGATTTTTCGGATTTTTTGTTACTACAAATTCAGAAAACCTTACTTCAGGCACGTTTTGTCGACCGTACTGTAGTTTCTTATACCGTAATGTATGTGTAAGCATTTTTTAATATATTTCTTGCATTTTACACGAAAATACCACAGAAAGTCTAGTGTACTATGTTAGATCACTAAAAATAGCGCGTTTCGTTTTGCATCGTATGAGTTAAGGTCCCACATTTTCTATATACATAAAATCAGACAGGGGGAACGTGTTAAGACACTCCATTCCTCACTTTTCACCGAATTATGGAAACATTGCGTAATGAGTGGCGGAACTAAACGATGCGCTATGCCTCGACACCAGAGCGAAGAAATGAAAATATTAATTGAAATAAATATTTATATCTACATTTACACTAATCTACATCTAGTGCTCTAAATGTAATGTACTTAAAGTATTGTGATATACGTTCTACAAATGACAGAACCTATAATAAACTAGAGATCAGGAAAATAAAAAAACTATCACAAAACAATCTTGAACGTAATTATTATTATTACACAACCATCAGATTTAATCAAGCAAAGTCTATGCTTTTTGTGTTTAGTAACACCATATATATATATATATATATATATATATATATATATATATATATATATATATATATATATATAGATATATATGTATATATATGTGTGTGTGTGTGTGTGTGTGTGTAATGATACAAGGGTAAAACACAATTTTTAATTTACCTCAGTAGTATCGCTAACTGGTTTCACGTAATAAATGTCTTTGAATTGCGATGTAACCATTTTTGGTGTGAAAGAAAATTTACTGAAATCATCAGCTGGCAACTTATTCGTGGGTATTTGTCCGAACGTACACGATACATATTTCTCTAGATCTGCAAGATCCATACGGGCCTGTAAATTATGTAAAACTTGTAAATAACTGACTTATAATTAGTACTTTTTATTAACCTCGAAAAAATGTGCGTACATAGAAAAATACATTAAACAAAGAATCAAAAGATTTTAACACTTGAAGTATTTGAGGTGCAACGTCACGAGGTGTGACTGTTATAACGACTGGTTGTAGGTTCGATCCCCAATCGAGGAGATGAAATACTTAAATTTATATTTTCGTTTCTTCGCTCAGGTATCGAGGTTAAGCGCGGCGTTGAGTTCTGCCATTCAACACGCAATGCCTCTAGAATTTGGCAGAAAGTGGGGAACGGAGTGTCTTAATACTGGGTTCCCTCTGCCTATCCTGCTGTGTGCGGTATACATCGTGAAGTTGATTTTAGTATTTTAAATATTCTAAGATATTACGTTGAGAATATACAGGAAATAATCAACGGTTGTCTATGGGTAGAGGATTTTAAGTACCTATTCATTTCACCCCCATATATGTTCGCTGATTTTGGCAGTGGTTCGGCAATTTGAGAATTTGTGATTTTTCGGAAAAAATCGGATTCTTAAAGAAAATTGGCAAATACAGCCTTACTCTTGAGTTTGCGATCGTGATTTTTTTTTGTATATACATATATATCTCAGTAGTAGGCCTTTTGTATAATGTAATATTTCAAATCTATCGGCTTGTACATTTTGGAAATAAAATAGAAACAAAATTCATTTTTAAATAAGCTAAATTTTATCAAAAACTTTCATGGGCTATAGCGAAAAAAAATACTGATGATTTTTTTCCAGAAGTAATTTTAAAAACTATATATTATAGTAGTATAGAATAATCTTTGAAAGTTTCATAGGCGCAGGTGAATGACAAAATATTAAAAAATGTACTGAAATCATGAAACAGTAAAAAAATATTTTTTATATAATATTACTTAACTTAACTTCACGCTTTATCCCTTGCGGGGTAGTCAGAGAGAACGGAGCGCCAAACGCTACGGTCTCTACATACCTCTTTCGCCTCGTCCACTATCATCAACCTCTTCATACATGCCCTTCGGGGGGTCCTCATGCTTTTTACGTGACCTTCCTCCAGTATCTTTGATACTGTGTTTTCGAAGGTCAACCGAGGTCTCCCCCTACCTCTATTACCGCTCACTTT
>JAATLQ010035767.1:0-31976 GCA_013421005.1 Heliconius erato x Heliconius himera | reverse complement strand
GGATTTGCTTATTTTTGATGACATGGGGGGTGGGGGGTCTAGCTAGTAATTACGTAAGCAGAAGTTATTTATTTTTTCATATATATTATGGCTATATTTGGTAGACGTATGTATGGTAGACGATACAACTATTAGTTTTATAATATAATATATAAGTTTATTATATCTATTTAGCGGGAATGGCACATTGTCAAGAGTCTAAATTTCAAATTTTATAAAAATCTGTGGTGATTTAAGGACTTTTCCATACAAACTTTCAACCTCTTATTTGCACCTTTAGGGGGTGAATTAAAATAAACCAAGAAACACGTGTTGAATGAAATATTTTTAAGAGTCTGAACTTAATTTTTTTATAAAATTCGGTGCTGATTTCAATTGTTTTCCATACAAACTTTCAACCCCTATTTCATCCCTTTAGAGTTAAAATATTTCAAATTCCATTCTTAGTGGATTTCCAAAATTCGAAAATATAAATCTGTCCAAATTTCACGTTTCCACTATCAGCGGCAGTGGGGACATGTCCTTTTATATATGTAGATGCAAATAAAATATCAATAAAAATACCTTAAAAAAAATTATATACTAATGCTTACGTAAGCATCGGGGGAGGGGGTAGGAGGATTGCTTATTTTTGATGACATAGGGGAGGGGGGGGTCAATAATTGCAAAAAAACTGCTTACGTAATACTTGAACGGCCCCTATCTCCAAATCAGAAAGACATCGATACTATTGAATTTCTAGGAAACAATAGTATCAACAGTATCGATAGTATCGATACTATCGATTATTGTGAACTATCGGTTGCTTGCTAATTTGCGATAGTATTGCTTATTATTTTCATGTGTAGTAACCAATCAATATGATATTAGAAACATCTTAGTTGAAGTACCTAATTAATTGCTTATTCATACGCCATATTAAGTATTTCTTCTTTTCACCAAAAAATCAAACAAAATAAATATAATAAAAACGTATTTTGTTCTTTTCATTTCATCTTGTAATGAAGCTTAAGAATAATACTCAATACTAATACTCAATACTATCGTAAATTAGCATATAATCGATAGTGCAAAATAATCTTGTATCCTATCCTAGACATTGACACAATGTATCCTAGACATTTAATAGTATCGATACTATCGATTGTATTGATTATTTTCCGATTAGGTTAGATTAGATCCACATTCTACATCAATCTTATACACTGCGTGTTGAGTGACGGCAATCAACACTGCAATTAGTATTACCAAAGCAGGTAAAAGAGAATAATTAATTCCTGCGAATGGAAATCGAACCTACAATCTTCGCTTTCTGGGGAAGTCAGATACTGTCCAACTGTGCCACGGTGGCCTCATAAAAATAAATAAACTTACAAAAATGTCGTTGCTGGTTCCGTTATAACATTTGTAATATTAAATTTATAAATCACTGTAGACCAAAATAAAAGTAATTTGGTACAGGTGACATATGAGGCTAACGACATACGCCTCTAGTCGGTTTGATGGTAAATGAAATAACGTATAAATTTTAATACGTATTTATTTTATCTCTGTATATTTTATCATTTTAAAACTACTAGCGACGTATACGCGGCTTCGCCTGCTTAAACTTATTGTTATATTAGTTTATTTAGTTGTATACGTACATATGTATGTAATAATAATTAACCAGTAAAAAGGGTAGTAAATGTCTGTAATGGCGCGACGATGGCTGCTCTCGAATAAATATGTTTGATTCAAGGAGAAATATTGATTTAAATCTATAAAATACATAAGATTAAGATACTTTCGTTACTCACTTTGCGTGCTTTGCCTCGTTATTAGAGCGAGGAAATGAAAATATTAAACATTTCATTCCTACGAGTGAAAATTGAAACCACAACCGTCGCGTTTACCTTCGCACGCTTGTACTGCGTCACTACGGCCTCACTAGATTCCCAGATTCCCTGTGCCTACTCTACTGTGTGCGGGATACAGCGTGAAGCTAAAAGAAACGTAAAATAGAAAATCCCGTTCCCCATGTCCTTACAAGGCTTAAGAAATCCCATGTGCCCCTTACTATTTCATATTGTACTCTCGTAGAACACTCTAATCCTACGTATTTGCGTAATTTGAACTTTTAAAGTCTGGTAGTTTCGTCTGTGTTGAATGTGTTTTATATACCTCTATCCAGATTAAACACATATTAAATAATACATATTTAATCTTCCATAAATTTCAGTTTAAACCATTCATTATATAGTCCAACTAAATACATAAATACAGATAAATAACGTTTAGAAGCGAGCCATAGCTAATTAATTCTGCGCTTTATGTTCTCTGCAATGTTAATTAAACTCTAAAGTCAATTTAGAACTTTGTTTATAAAATAATAAACGGTGTGTAGGGAATGGCTTTATATTATTCTATTATGTAATTATAAGTAATAATGTAGTCCTTTAGAATATGTAGATGTTTTAGTAAAAAAAAGAATTATTTATCATTGAGGTCGTTGTGGTACGTGTATGATTGTGAGCTTATTTGCCCACTGGGGGGAATTAATTTATTTTCATTCGCTCGCTTTCGTAATCGGACATAGTGCGGCGTTTATTTCCGCCGCTCAATACGTAATGTTTAATAAAATTGGATATAATATGGGAACACTCCGTCCAAATTAACCAGTATTTCAAACGAAAATCTTATAATTATTGTAGATTGTACAATATTATTGTTATATTATAACAGGGTAGACTTGCAAGTTATCTGTATGGTAGCTTGTATTCTTATACTACTACGGATATGTGACCCCGGATTACTCTAGTTTTTGCTGTTAGACTCCTATATCCTGTGACAGCTGTATCCATATACCCTGTCTTTCTTCAACAGCATCCTTAGCGGACGCCTGCCGCTAAGATCGACAAGCGATCCCAGCTTGTCTCAAGGCTAAGCTCTACGTGAAGCTTAGACTCGCATCAAAAGCTTTACTGATGTTAAGGACGTTTCTACCTCACTCCGGTTGTAGCGGTCCCCGTTCCATCGGACCCAGGAAGATAGAGATAAGAGTTCACCTGTGTTTGCGCGCACACTGTCGTTACTTGCGTTTTGTGAACTGTAAAATCTCCTGTGCAAATGACTTGGCTCTGACAATGGACCCCGATTTCAAACAATAGCTTATAATTATTATATGTTGGTGAGTGCTGACATGCAATGAACGTGGCCGCAGTTTTTCTGCAAAAATCTGTTATGTCAGTCACATTAGAATTCATCAATGAAGCTCTTGTTAGCCATATGTCAGTTGCTGAGGCCGAAATCGATCAGGAAGGAAGGATGATATATCTAAAAATTGTCAAATAGAGCACTTAGAAACTTATCAATATGTTCACTCCATTTATACACCAAAACAATCGTTCCAGTAAATATCTGTAATAACCAGCCGTAACAAGACTATTTGTAGGCATATTAAACCTCATAATACGTTCCCAAATAGTAATCATTTTGAGAACACACCCCCATACATTATGAGATTAATAAAGATTCAACAAAGGTATGCGAATGCGAGCTCGTTTCAGTTTATGATGTGAAATGTAAGAGATGATGGGCGTAGAAATAAATGACTAGATGTCGCAAAAAGGTTAAATAATATTGTATTGTTACTTGTTGTACTTTGGGTGATTTTATGAAGTAATTAGGTTTACTTTCATTGTATACTGCATGTTAATTCGGTTTCAAATTATATAATCTGCCATTTTTTTGAAAAAAAAAAATGTATTTAGGTCGACTATGCAGCAACAATCGTTTTGACCCATCATATTTGATATTCATTACAGTTTTGTACTTCCACACCAGCTACAGTTAAATGGTCTTTACAGATGGACAACAAAACGATCCTATAAGGGTTGTTTAGATTTAGAAAAAAACATTAAGAAGTTAGATATATTTCAGTGCCATACTATACTCTGTAAAATCTGTTGTATCTTTTAAAAAGTACGAGACAGTTACTGCGTTCCCTAAGTGTATTTTGCATTAATTGTATAATTAAAATAAAAAAAAGCATAGAGAATCGTTCTAATAGATCTTATTTTTTTACATCCAGTACCACTTGTGTAAATAAATTTTGATCTTTTATTTTAGTTTATCGTGATATATTTTTAATAGATCCTTGAGTACTTACAGTGTTGGGTCTAGGACCGAACACAATCTGTTAAAATTTTCCAGAAAACGAAGAGAACGGAGAATCTTAATGCTAGATTTTCTCCGCCCACCCTGCTACACGCCAGATATTCGTGGACCTAAAAACAGATTCTCCATATATAATTTGAAGAATATTCTAAAGATTTAAATTCTGTGATGTAGACAATATATGTACGACGCGAACATGTCGTCAATAAGACGGCCTCGTTATTAACGCTTAGAGTACACGATTCCTGTTCTACTCAGTCAAATAACAGCTTTCACAAAATTACACTTTTACTAGCTCTTGAAGCTTTATGACTTCTTAATATTATATGCTGTCTGTTCTGTATGTAATTCTCCTGTATTTTACAAGGAATTGTCGGATTGGTGTGAAGCAAAATTAATACCTTCAAAAACATTTCTGAAATGAGAGCAAAGGTCAATAGTGAATAACGCGTCGTTTTAAACTTCACCGATAGTAGAATAGAAAATCTGTAGGTGAGTATCAAATTCTGCATTAACTGGGATGTAATTCAAGCTCCAGAGATATTTTTATACAAGAAATCATCAAAATCTCAAAACGTTTATGTATTATTATTGTCACTATAATGAATCATTACTAAAAATATTACACTTTACATTGGTAAATAAGAAAAGTATTATATAAATGTATACTTTGTTGCGACATACATAACATTTTTTTTTTCTAAGCTTCATATAAAAAATGGAGTAAAAAAAATATATTAAGGTTCACAAAATACAGAACTTAAAGAAAAATCTTTAAAAATAATTATTAAAAATTATCTACTTATTACTTAGGCTTGAGTTAAATAATAATAATAATTACAATATCACACAGAATACAGCTCGTCTGCCACATGATATTTATTATATTTAAATAGAAATTTTGATCGAGTACTAACTAACCGAATAAGCAACAGCTGGCTGTCATGCGGCGGATACATCGCGGTTACGTATTGGTGACAAACATTTGCAAGCTGTTGATGGACGCGCTGTGAATTAGCTTTAATTGAATTTTCACGGTTTCTTTTAAATTATTTATTTTATCTTAAATATTTTGACAACCTTTTTTTATGTGATTTAGATTATCTCAATCTAGTGATATGCGTCTCCATTCTTCATTTTTTGGACATTTGGAGACAATTTGAACCCGTTCTTTCTCAGATTACCACTTTAAACCAAACAAAATTTTCAGCTTTATCATATACGAGTACGTCTATACTTTCATTTTATATATCGTGAAACCGAGAATTCCTTTCCTCAAAAAAAAAAAAACACGTAAAAAATAAATATTACGTTTTCATTTTAAAATAATGTAAACAACCATTTTAATGGACGAAGGCTTTGGGCCTATTAATTTGGTCGCAATACCCCGTCAAAATTATAAAACGAATGATTTACCGTTCGGATTTTTCAAGCTCAGTCGAAACGTGGTGATTCATTAATGCGCTATTTGTTTATTCTATGTAGCTTATCGACTTACACTGTGGTCAAAGGGAAAATAACGAATATTATATTTTGTAAACATTTCATGAAAGGTTTTTAGTAAAATTGTTCATTTTCATTAAGTATAAAATAAATTTGTAATATAACATTTTTTTCAACTTAACACTGCATTTAGTTGCGCCCTAATTCAAGATATTCCGTTTTGAGTGGAGGTCCCTTGTTTCACCAAAATGGAGAAATGAAAATAAATTAAAATAAACCAAAACATTAGGCCGGTCGTGGCGTAGCGGCACGAGGTGTGACTGCAAAACCGACTGGTTGTGGGTTCGATCCCCACTCGAGGAGATGAAATATTTACTTAAATTTATATTTCCATTTCTTCGCTCTGGTGTCGAGGTTAAGCGCGGCGTTGAGTTCTGCCACTCAACACGCAATACCTCCAGAATTCGGCAGAAAGTGGGGAACGGAGTGTCTTAACACTAGGTTCCCTCTGTCTACCCTGCTGTGTGCGGGATACAGCGTGAAACTAATTTAATTTATTTAATTTAATTTTTTTAACCAAAACATTTACAGTCAGACTATGAGGAACGGAATGTCTTCATCGGAAAGAGACTGTTTTAATACTAGGTGCCCATGTTCTTCTATCCTCTTCTAACCTGTTATGAGTGGGATACAACGAGAAGCTAAAAAATAAACCTTTTTCGAAAACGAAGTAAACCTTTTTCGTTACTACATAGACTTTTTTGAATATTTTAGCCAAATTTCAACGTAGCTGGTTTGGTATCTAGCACCAATTAAACTATAGCATTGCATCCCGCTGCAGTTATATTTTTGTACAGTTTTTTGTTGACTTGTCGTAAAAAAATGGTAAAGTTATATGCATATGCAGATGAAATGCTTTCAAATCTGATTCTATCCGATACAGGCCTAAAGCTTAAAATATAGTGTCTTAATATTAGATTCTGTTTGCCTACCGTGCCATTTGTGGAATAAATACGAACAAAAACGTGAACCGTTTTTTGTCAAAATATGGAGTTGTGCCGAAATCTGGAGTGTTTGTCTGATTGCGTGTTGGGTGGCGAACTCAACGCCACGCTTTGCCTCCTTACCAAAGCGAAGAAATGAAAACATTAAATATTCCATTTCCTCGAGTGGGAATCGAATCCACAACCTGTCGTGTCCACGCACCTGCGCCACGACTGGCCTCAGTACACATAACAAAAATTGATTACCATACTAATATATATTTTTATTGAAACATTCATTTATTGTTTAGCATACGTTCAGAGTGATAAGTGAGAAGTCACGTTTGACGCGTGGAAGTAATATATCACGCGGGCGGCGGGATCGGCGCCGGTCGATTCATCACTTTTAAATCAATTACCCTATACGCCACTATATTGATGGTGCACTTTGAGCTATTGTCAACGAATTGTTTTCGATAATTTTAGTTAGTAATGGAATATAAGGATTATATTCCACCTTGCCTATTATAAATGTGGAAATTTGTAATGTTCGATGTTTGTTCCTTGCACATTAGAATAATTTATAGGCTACAACTTTTATATATTTTTTAATAATTTGTCTATCATATAACAGTAGGTGTAAGCGGTTGAAGCCGCGCCGGGGTCGCTATTTCTAAATGCCTGACTAAATGCAAAGGTTGTGGATGCGATCCAATGTCTCGAAAAATTGTCTGAAAAATGGGCAACAGAATGTCTTAACACTATTTACTATCTCTTTACTACGCTATATGTCACCACAAATCGCTCGAACCTGAAAAAATTAACCACTAAACTTCTGTTGAGTTTATTGAATCTCTAGTACGCAATAATTCTCGTTATTATTGATTTATTTAGTAGGGGTAAGAGAGGTAGGGAGAGACCCCGGTTGACTTTCGAAAACACGGTATCAAATATACTGGAGGAAAGTCACATAAAAAGCTTAAGGATCCCCGAACGGCATGTATGAAGGTGTTGAAGATAGTGGACGAGTCGGGATACGGTGTGAAGCTATAATAGTTTAGTTTTTTAGTTTTAATTTATTCATTTTACGCATTTAGGGACAAGATTGAAAAATAATAAACTCTTTTAAAACTTGCGAACTATTATCGGTTTATAAAATATCTCAAAAAGTTTAACTTTCCATTAATACCGTTTTTACGTATATAGATATCCATATATATATCATATAGTCATATATATGTTTACAATCAAAACAAAATTATTTACGAATAAAGCATCCCATTCTCCAAGTTTAAAGTACGCAGCTTTCACGTTTTTCCGTCGAACGGGACTGAATAGCAGCGGCGCTAATAGAAACAGACGCGTACCAATTTACATGTGAATGCTGGTACGGAATTGAGGAAATATGCTCGATGAATACGACAGTATGAGCGGAATGTAATCGCATTCACGCCGAATATTCACAGCTCTTCAGACGTTGGATGGCCGAGAACGAATATCTGTATTGAGTTACGAGTTAATCCTGAATTTGGTTGTATTTGTATACAGGTCGTCGTCGTTGTTTGGAATTTAACATGTAAAATCTTGTTTTTCCTGCTCCTGAAGGGTATCTCCCGCTCCCTATGCTCTCTGTAGATAGGTAGACCTTTATGACAAATTCCAACTTTCTAAGACCAGTTGTTGCGTCTGTGTCTGTTGTCTGTCAGTTATTCAATAAAGAAAAAGTTAAATATTTATAGATAATAATTGATAAGTAATAATGTTAGTAAGAGCCGGATGACTTATTATGTTATTGTTATTATAACGGATGTTTTATTATCTTATTTTTTTATTACTATCCTTTTTCGTAGAAAACGTATAAGAATTACAACGTGGGATCAAGACACTCCCGCCTCGTGGAAACCATCCAAGCGCACTGACCAATAAGCCGCACGTTCATAAAGGTATAAAAAAATATATCTTGCCCAAGTGCGGAATTACAGTTTAATAAAAACCAGTTAAATGCGAGTCGGACTCGTACACTGAGCGTTCCGTAGCAATTTCAGGGTTGTATGTCAACAGGAAATACAATTTATATAAGTTGACAAACTTAAGTTTGTAGATGTATGCACTCACTTTGCACGAAATGAAGTACAGTTATAAGCTTGTAATGGAATCTTTTCAGTTTTCTTTCCTGTATCTGTACTGCAAGTTCTCACTTCTTGCCAAATTTTGTAATTATAATGAAAAGTACCCTACAAGTTTTGATTACTTCATACAGAATGCAACAAACACGATTTATCAACGCTTGTATCTTTTGATTGCGTCGACTCAGAAGCTTGATTTTATCTAAAAGTGGCAAAAATAATTACTAAAACTTTATCTAGACACCATTTTTTATATTGTCAATTAATTGTGCTCTCGACATGAGATATAAAGATATTATAATAATTAATTTATTAATTAATTGTGCTCTCGATATGAGTTTCAACTAAACAATACAGTTGAGATGCCTTTTTAGCATTTTTTATGTTTTTTTTTAATCTTTTTCTTTAGAGACAAAGCATTTTTAGAGTATCTTTTAGTGGTTTCTAGGTGAGATGTTATCTAGATATACCAAGGCCGGTTTCGATCTGGCAGCGGCTTGACCTTAGAACGAAATGGCAGCGAAAAGAGCTTAACATTGTTTGTATAGAAAAATATTAACTTAAATATTGATGAATTTGATGTTTTGCATTTTACAAATTTGCTGTGTATGTAATATTCCTTATATTGAGGATTTTGGAGAAGAAGAAAGTGAAAAATACATATCACAATTTACAACAATGCCTCATATAGCAATGTCTGCTTACACTACTACGAACCTCGCGTCAACACACTCCATTTTCCATTTTTCGGTAAAATTTGAGACACCGTGTTTGAACTGTTTTACCAAATCAATTTATTTCCTTAATCGGGCACGAACTGACAACCACCGTGTTTGCAGTAAGATGGTGGTCTCCATCTCTTCTTTATTGAATTTAATAAATTATCACTAAACAAGCGTAACGAAGAGCCTTCCTTTACTATAAAATAAAAGTGTAAATAAAAAATCTAATAATAATATTACATAATATATGAATATATGATTTACACGAGGAGTAAAATCCAATTTGTACCAGACGTCGGTTTTTTACCACGCACGTATAAAATCAAATACTGTCGTCTGTGATCTTTTATAATAAAAATGACAATTCAATTTTATACACTCTGTTTTTACAAATAAAATGTTACTTTACCCCTCAACTCGTAAAATCGTGCTGAATCGTATAATATTGTAGGGAAATATTTTTATAATTTATTGATACTTTTCAAGGAATTTTATAAAAGGATTTATATTTTTGTTCTAATATAAGACTACACTGCCATTGCATATTGAGAGGCGCAACTCAACGCCGCGATTTGTCTACAAGAGCGATGAAATGAAAATAAATATTTATCAGTCGCTGACACATTGCGCCACTAAGACCTTAATCTCCGTTTATTCTCTCTCTCCTGATTCTCCGTTTCTTATTTTCGTTATTCAGTCATTTAATCTTAGTCTAATAATGTGTGTCACTATTTGTTCATGCATATATTATTTCTGAACCCTGTCGATGCGCTGGAGCACAAAGTGTGACGGTAAACGTGACTGGTTGTGGGTTCGATCCAGGCTCGAGAAAATGAAATATATATTTAAATATAGGTGTCTGGTGTCATTAAACAAGCAATGCCTTCACATTTAGGCGGAAAGTCGGGAACTTGGTGTCTTAACACTGGTTCCCTCTACCTATCCTGCTGTATGCGTGACACAGCGTGAAGCTCATGATTGTATTTATTATTTCTAATATAGCTTCGCCCAATCTCGCATTAATTAGTTTATTACGTCGCCATTTGGCAACTACAATGCATATTGCAGGGGAAGTGAGGAACGGACTGTGTCTTAAGTTTAGGTTACCGCTGAGTAATTTACGAAATGCAGGATGCAGCGTGAAGCCCCAACACAGTTCGTTCACCAATACGTTGGCTGAAAATAATAAAAAAAATCTTTGGAGATAGATGTCCGACGTAAATTGATTTTGCATTTATACTTATTATCATGCTTTCTTGTTAGTTACTTCAATAAAACGTCTATTTTCATTTCTCTTCTACGCCAAAAACCAATGTATCTATCAGTGTTTATCTAAATAACTTTGTAAAAGTCAGATTTGAATGCACAAACATCGCTTACAGTTAAATATCTGCCAGAGTCCAAAAATTTTAACGAAGTAGATGAAAAATCTCTATCGGAATGAAGGTAACGTACGTAAGTTAAGAATTGTGAAATTAATTCGGAATTCACTTTAGAGCTATTCGGAGTTTGTTCAGGAATTTTATCTCGAGTCCCGACGTATAACTTGTTTGATTGAATTTTCTGTGAATGTTGGTAGTTATGTACTTAGCAGTTAAGGCACTGGAAGGTATTATATAATTGTCTTTTAATCCATTTTATCCTGTTTTGTTTTGTTCGTGTAACCAAAACTCACAAAGAACATTACAATAAGTAAAAGATTAAAACTTGACTTACACAATGCGAATGAGAAAAAATCTGAAAAAAATGGAAATTTATAGGAATATCACAGAAAAAGTCAGTACTTATATTTGTAGATAATTTCATTTATGAATAAATTAATAAATTCGTTAAGTTATTACTAAGTTTTTCTAAGTTGGTGACCTACCTACGGCATAAAATTATATTTCAAATTTTCCGACGTTGCATGTTTGATAGGAAATCTAAGCGCAGGTTACATGATACTTCCAAAGTAAATTTATTCATGTAACCACAGTTGTAAAACCGGTGTAAAAGTTAGTTAAATACATTAGTTATAAAATTAAATTTAAAAATAGGTATCTATAACTTTTTTTATAAAATTTAATTTAAACATAATTTCATAATATTTTTTTTTCTCCACTTTATAACTTATTAGAGACCTTGCGTCTTAAATAACTTAGTCCGATTCCGCTGTATCAAATTAGGCCCAGAATATGACCATATTTCATATATAGACATTCTCTCGTTGTAAATGAATTCACAACCATCGCGTGCCACGTGTAGATCTGTTATATTCGTTTATTATTCACAGTATATACATCTATATATGTAGGTAAATGTACACACCACAGTCAATAATTGATTTCTCTGTTGCCGAATCTGGAATATATTTCATCATTTAATTAAAGCTTGCATTTCCATTCGTTTGTCTATTTAGCATCCTGCTATTACTATAGTATATACATATATGTTATCAAAGCATTTCTAGATATATATAAATATTATTATAGTATATTGTTACCATACCATTCGAAATGTATGAGTATGATAGTGGTATGTTATCAGTAAAAGCAGTGCTATGTGGATTGATACTTAAAATCTTATTATAAATTTTTGACATTTCCATTAAGACACTTCCGTTTTTTTTTCTCCGACATTTAAGAATTATAATAATAGCTTGTATTTAAATTTTACTATCAATAACACCACAGGCATTGTCTACTTTACAAAAAATCACCATCGATTCTAAACTTAAAATTCTAGACTGAAAATGAAGTCGTTTTGCAGAATCGTAACTAAGTTTGCGAGGAAAATCTCCGTTTTTAAATGGTTTCAATCCAACCTCGATTGTGCTCGAGGCATCCGGTACACCAGCGGCAGCGTACCGATATTAGATCGCTGGGCCGGATGTTTCTTTATTACCCTTGCAAAGGCCCTCTCGTTTTATTGTACCACGGTATTACGGTTTCAATGATCTTAACTTAAAATTTATTTTTGGTTTAACGAAAAGTTGGGGCGATTACTGTGATTTTTGACAGCTGTACTATATTAATTAAAATATTTATTAAAAAAAAGCAATAAAACCAAATATCTGTATCTTTTTTATATATTTTTCTCCTGTATAATATATGTACTTTAAATTCATATTAATTAGATATTTGTTGATTCACGCTGTACCAAGCATATAGTGAAGTAGGCAAACCGATCTTAGTGTTAAGACACGACATTCTGCCTATATATAACAAATATCTATGACCTGGCTTTGAGGCCAGTCGTGGCTCAGGGGCACAAAATGTAACTGTCAAATCGACTGGTTGTGGGTTCGATCCCCACTCGAGGAAATGAAATATTTATTTACATTTATATTTTCATTTCTTCGCTCTAGTGTCGAGGCAAAGTATGGCGTTGAGTTCCGCAATGACGAATGCCTCCAAAAGTCGGCGGAAAGTGGAGAACGAAGTGTCTTAACACTAGGTTCCCTCTGCCTACCCTGCTGTGTGCAGAATACAGCGTGAACCTGATTTATCTATGATCTGTAACTATTGCTTTAATAATACAGGTAAGCATACATTTTGTTTATAATGTTGCCATAGTTTAACCATCACTATAAATATAATAATTGGTCTAGTTTTATACTCTTATGCGATAATTAATTTCTGCAAAATAATAAAAGTTTTAAATATAAAATGTCCATGACGGACTCATTTGTGACTTTCAGCACAATGCCGCATCCATCTAACACAATTTACTATTCCTGGCATAAATTCACACATCGTTGCAGTCGAATGGCTGCTTTAATGAACGGGTGGATGAATAACGCTCGAAACTATTCACATATTAACGTATTCAAATTACAATCCTTTGGTTATAAGCTTTGCTTTGACCTGTCCCTGTCCCTGTCATTGTGGGACGTTGTCTGATAAGGCTACTATGACAGGATTATCAAAATTCGTTTTGAATATTAGGATATATTTTTCATAGTTTTTGATTTTTAGTGTTAAGGAAATTTTTGTGATTATATGTATATATATATGAAAATATTGTGACTCTATAATAAGTATGTAACAAGGTTGAACTTTTTTTTTGTAAAAAGGTTGAAATTTTTTTTGTAAATTGATAGAATTTTCTTATGTGGGATATATCTATAGTGATTAACAGAACTGCCTTGTGCTAGACGATAGCTTTGTTCCTTCGACTATTCAAAAGTGCTTACAATATCTATTTCCTATTTTAATTAATAATGTCGTACACGACAAAAAAATGTAACAATTCGCAACTATAGTTATTATTATAACAGATAAAATAAAAATAAATGTATTCACCGATTTCAATTTTAGTATTTTTTTTCTTAAAAAAATAATTTATGCCTAATATGAAATTAATTACTGAAATAAACACCTTTCTGAAATCTATTTATGGTCTTAATTAGAAATCTCATTTTCCTGTAAAGCGATTATGACTTTTAAGCAATATTTAATAATGATATTCTTGTCTTTTCAGGTAAGTTGAAATCCCTGGCGTCGGCGACTTTGTTAGAGAAGTAATCAGGTCGGAATCGGTACAAGGTAATAGCGATATTGTTATCAGAAATTGAATTGTTGAATAAATTAAATATGTAAACTAAATATCAATTGTGATAATTAATTTGAAATATTCTATTTGGAATGTAATTGAATCGTTGTAATGCAAATAAACAAATAGATAAATAGCTTTTTATGATTATAGTTTTATGGTTTATTATATTTTGGTTAATGTTATCCTGTATGTATAAACTAGTTTTATTCATATTATCCTCTTTGATCTGTTATTAGTTTGTTTACCTTAAAAAAAAAATTAAAGAGCTATTTACAAGACTTAATTTTAAAAATGTATAAAAGTTCCAAGGAAACTAAAATATGATAAGATGAACATACAGACTACATGATTTCGTCATTGTAGCGCCAGAATTCAATTTTGACCGTAATCTCATAACTTGGACCAAAGCAAACCTTGCACAGCACAAAAGTAGGCCATAATGAACGGACCCAAAGAGTCGCAGTTCTAATTAATACACAGTCATCTTTGGGTGATATTTTCGCTTGCACAGCGTTCGGTCCTTATATAGATACAGCCTCGCCATTAGGGTCGTCATTTTTATTAATATAATAGAGATTTTGTGTAATATCTACATAGATATATTTGTATACGTTTATATATTTATGTAGGTGAGATGTTGTAGGTAAAATATTTTCTTGTGCATTTCGGTTTTTAGTTTGAGATTATTCTTCTATAAAAAAAGTTTAGGTTATTTGTTTCGGTCGTGGTCAATTTAGAACAGAATATTTATAGTTTTCGAGTTCCACGCTTTATTCTGCACAACAAAGTAGGCCCAGAGTGTTTTATATAGATAGTTTTTTGTGCTCCACATTCTGCCTGAATTAAACTTTGTAATGCACAAAACGGAATTTAACGCCGCTCTTTGTCTTCTCAGAGCGAGGAAATAAAAAAAAATAATATTGCGACTGTGAATCGAATCCACAGCCATTGCATTTAGTAAAACACTGACCTGACCGCCACGGTGGCCTCAAGAATATTTATTATATTGTTTCTCTATTTTCATGTACCATTTGACATATCTAATTGTAATTTTAAATATATTTTTTGTTTAGTTTTGTACTTGTTTTACTTAAAGATGTTTATATGATAAACTATCGATTTATTTTCATTAGAGTGTAAATTTTATAAAGTATACCCAAATCACTATAACTTTGTTCATTCTATTTTTTTTTTTCAGAAACAAAACTGTGAGAAACCTACTTTGTTCTTTCCTCTACTAACCTAATAAATTTCATAACCATAACTTTAAATTGCCAAAGAATAAAGAAAGCGTTACAAAGAAACTCTTGTAATTAATTCCTAAGATCCAACAAGGCGGGCTTATTATAAAATTAAAAACAGAAAAGTTAATAAGAACGCAGCCTCAGGTTATGTAATAAAGAATTTACTTACCGTCCGTAGCCCAATTAGACAGCCATTGAATTATGAGGTTCTGCAAAACGTTTTTAGTTTCATTTTTTTAGCTACACTGTTTATAATCAGTTACGGGTATATTGCGGGGTAGGCGGAGATAACATAGAGTCGAGACATTTCTCTCCGTTTTTCCACTGGAGCTTGAGACAATGTGTGTTGATAAGCGAAACTCAACGCCGCACTTCACTAAATTCATACCTCCGAGTGTCAGACGCTGTCTCTATGTAACACAATGATCTCGATTTTTACAACATATGCAATTATTGATTAATAGTTTGTTTTTAGATATTGAGTTTTAGAAGCCATTACTAGTAATTATTTAGAATATTTTAGAGACTGAATTATTATATAGAAAGAAAGCAAAGAAAATCTTTGTTTAGACATTCCATTCTCCGCATCTCACCTTTTTATGCAATAACGATTTTATTTAGATATGTATACAATCGTATTTATCTTGGTATTAAAACAGTATTTAAACAAATATAACATATTCTATTCTAAACCTGTCACCTAAAGAATCTTTTGGGGAAAATTAACCTAATGACAATAACATTATCATAAGATATTCTATTCATGTAACAATTAGAAACAATAGTTCGTGAAATCTAACATTGTTTTCATATGGTTTTGTCTCGTTAAAAGCGGAAGATAAAGCGTGAATATATAAGTTAAATTGTTTGTTAATTACTTATTTTTTTCAAGAAATTTGTGGATATACATATTCAGATTTTATCATAATGCTTGGAATTTTAAAAAGATAATGATACTCAAATTTTAGCTAATACGAATAATATATATTTACACGTCTTAAATTTATTTGAAAACTCTTTTTTGAAGGCGGTCTAAAAAAAGCATATCCATGTTTATTACATGTTGTTTCAAAAATGTTTTAAGGGTACTAACGTAGAAAGCATTTAGGGCCTTTAAAAATTCTATCGTTAAAAATCCCTTCTGAATTAAATTTGCAACGGCCTAACGGTTACCGAATTGAACCTACATCATTTAGCTCTTACATGTCTCGTGGGAAAGAGTTTGGTTCTAAAATAATCCATTTAGAAATATTCTCGAACAGATTCGTTGATGAAGGCCGTTGGGACTATGTATTCAAGGCTTTTAATTTATTTACTTTTCAATAGCGCGAGTTGAATCCTTTCATAGAATGGCATAATAAATGCGAGAGGTGAAGCATTTTAAGTAAGGCCTACCTCAGGAAGTGCGGTATCTAAAAGATTCTAACGAATAATTTAAATCATCAATATGGGACAATTCTTCTTCATCTTTTGTAATTCGTCAAAGTGCTTTAAGTTTTATCTTGAAAGGAGAACATATATTTTTTATCCCTAAAACATTTGTTTATGTTTAAAGATTATCTGAAAAGGCGCAGTAATTATTGGGAAATAAAATCTTATATGAATAAAAAAATATTCTTCCCTTATAAGTAATGCTGGCTAGTCGTTCATGACCATATTCTTTTTAATAATAAAAAAAATAAGTTTATATATTTTATTACTGAGAAACTGCTTTGAAAATATCCTAGAATTTGCCAGATGTTTCATATTCTACGAATCACTTGTTTTATAGTAGTAGCGTTCAGCATTGATATTCTTTTTTAATATTTACAGCAATTTTTATAATAAACCGACCTCTGACTGTGAACGCGATGGTTGTGGGTTCAATTCTCAATCAGAAAGGAAAATTTAATTAATTTCGAATATTACGAATGTGGAGAACGGAGTGTCTTAACACTAGGTTCTCGCTGATTATCCTGCTATACGCGGGATACAGTGTGAAGATTGCTTCACATTGCTTTTGAAGAAATTAAAAAAACTCTATGAGTAAGACGTCGGTATAACAAAATTAATTACATAGCGAAGTTCATGACTTGTTTCATCTTATTTCGTTCATTGTTCGCCCAAAGGTGTGTTTGAGAGCAGATTGATAGTATGACACTATAATGGACGGTAAACAAAGACGTCCCGAGGCAGACGAGCTTGCGTTCTGATTCGTTTCTGATACTAAGTAGAGTATATATATATATATATTAAATATGATTGTGATTTTTTATAATATTTTGTATCGTCGGTTAGTGGTTTATTGAAGTCTTTTTTATTGTTATTCTTTGATTTTTTTTATGTAGGTCTGTAATTTATTAATTTGTATATTATTTACGTATAGGATAAATTATGAATACTTCCTCCCATAATAAAATGGGTCTGGATGTAGCGTAGCAGCCTCTACCTGTGGATTCGATTTTTACTCGGTGGAATAAATTATTTTCAATTCGCTGGTCTAGTAAAGGCGTTGTGTTTCGCCACTCTATACTCAAATATCAAAAAATTAGGCGAAAAGTGAGGATCGAAGTGTCTTTAGTTTTTTGTCCATTCACCGTTCAATTTCTTAACACATTGGATCTTGAATGGCAGAACACAATGCCGCAATTTGTCTTGCTACCGGAGCAAGTAAACAACTTCGCTCAAGTGTGGAAATGAACCCACAACCTTCTCGTTTATAGTCAAACATCAAATTGTAACATCTTTGTACGTAAAGTAACCATCTTTAAATATATTAACGCCAGAGTGTAAAAGGACCTTTATTACCAATAATTACCCCGATCGATTCAAGCGTTAAACATTTACTGCCAATTTTATGGCCTGTTTAGTTAAGTTTACAAATATGGCGGCCAATAAAATGTAGCCGACATTTGAGTTATTTGAACAGTTTTTTTACCACTTTATCAGATGTTAGAGATAAAATAAAGTTATATTTTAATCTACTTTGAAGTTTTATAGTACCTCGGTGTTTCAATGAGTTTGAATTTATTATACGGTAGCTGTTGAATTTAAAGTGAGCAGTTGGCGTCTAATTACAACGCCTTTAGCCCATAATTGGTTCGTCTGACAGTATAGTGTTTTACTATTTTTATTATTTTGACTGGGTGACAAGAAAACAGTATAGTGTTTCTACTATTTTGACTGCGCATACCTTTTGCGTTATATTCATTTGAGGTAATAAAGAAAATATTAAAATACGTTTACGTTTTCTTTTTTCACTTTCCGCGATTTGGAGTATTATGTTATTAACTAGGAGGTATCCAACGTAACGCTTTGATTAATAACACAATAAACAAACAATATGAAGTCAGTCGTGGCGCAAGGGCACAAGTGTGTGTCTATAAACGCGACTGGTTGTGGGTTCGATCCTCACTCGAAGAAATTAAATATTTATTGAAATTTATTATTGTGATATATTATTGTCTAGGCAAAGCGCGGTGTTGAGCTACGCCACTGAACACACATTGCCTCCAAAATTCGGCGGAAAATGGGGAATGGAGTGTCTTAACACTATGTTCCTTCTGCTTACCCTGTTTTGTGCAGCGTAAAACGTTATTTATTTAAATAAATATAAAAATGTCCGTTACTTTGCTCAAAAAAATTATATAGACTCAATATTTTTAATTACATCAGCTTTATTGTAAGCGCACTAATTTGCAATAAATTAGTAATAGTAACAAATTTTAGTCGCTTTAATATCGTCCAAGTTAAGTCGTAGATCTTCCCTTTGAAATTAGCTCTCTAATTGTACTTGTGCTTACGCTCTCTGCGGGTATTGTTCGAAATGTCTATATAATGTGAACCTTTGTAATGAATATGGGTATGAACGTTATAAGCTTCTGTTTTGACCTAGTTAATTTATAATGGAACCATCTAGACCTCAACGATGTCTTGAATTTTCTATTATATATTAAATTAAGTATCTATTATTATTTTCCTGTTAAGAATATATTATTTTACATCTTTAAAGTATGATTGTTAATCTACCGTAATTAAAAGTGCTAGTCGACGATAGTAAACGATGATTGTGGGTTTGAGAGTTCCACTCGGGGTAATGAATTACGAAAATTGAGCGGCACGTGGGGAAAATGAGTATCTTAATACTTGGTTCCCAAAAATGGAATATTTTACTTATTTAGAATACGTATAAAAATTTGAACGTAGCGGGACTCGAACCCGCGCCTCCTAAATGATATCCGAAAGACAGTCTTGACATACATACATAATATGTATGTAGGGGAGAGGTGGCATGAAAGAGCCAGTTTACTAAACGAAGCAAAAAAATATACTTTTAATTAAAGAAAATAAGTTTTTTTTCTCTCAAATTATTATTCATTTATTAAACTAGATAATTTCATACGAAATAAGCTTTAAATACAATAAAAAAGCAATAAAATATTCATTTTAAAAAAATGTGTCATTTGGCTCTTTCATAACATTTCGGTATTGAAAGAGCCGGTAAAAGTTACGAAAGAGCCAGTCTTATATTATGAGATGTAATAGTGAAAATTATGCTAAATAATAACAATGCACTATTAAATAAAAACAAAATATTAATCATTTTAAGTAAATAATTCTAACAATCTCATATTATTTAAACCAATCATATTATATTATTTTATTTATATTCTTTTTATTTTATTTTTTAGAGGCGGATAGTTCTTTTGTTAATAAAAATCATGAAAATTCAACTAAATAATAAATTATTAATATCTTCTCAAAAACAACATACTTAAATTAGGAGATCTTTTTCAAGGCCAAGAGCTATCTCTTTCAAGGCCCATCCACCCGGCTCTTTCATAACTTATTCTTTAAAAAAATATAACCTTCAAAATCACAAGGATATCAAAACTTTTGAAATTCAGTTTTAATCTAGTTACAAGGCCAAATATATACATAAACTCGATCCACAATCCAAGTACCTATATTTGTTTACAATGAAATACTAAAAAACAACTCAAATGAGGTAAAAAAGTTACTTTTGAGTGCCAAAAACTTCAACTCGACATATCGGCGTCCGTTGGTTTCGAAGATGTGTAAATTTTTTGTGGGTGTTGGGAAATCTGTGTTGCCATTTAAAAATAAAATATTCTATCGAGCCCGTTCCTAAACTACTATAATATTGCAGGTGGCTCTTTCATAACCTGGCTCTTTCATGCCACTTCTCCCATATAACGTCAAGCTAGTTTTTCATTTAAATAGGATTTTTTATTTTTTTGTTTTAAATATATAACAATGATTATTATAAATAAAAATAAAATATTTAATATTTTTAACATTTTTAAAGTGTTAATCCACACTTAAGAAAGAAAAATACTTATTTAGAAAACGTATAAAAATTTGAACGTAGCGGGACCAGGCGCTCTGGCCACTGAGCCATACGTTGGCTCATTTATATTTAAAACAAAAAAATAAAAAAAACCCTATTTAAATGAAAAACTAGCTTGACGTTATACATACATATGTATGTATGTCAAAACTGTCATTCGGATATCATTTCATAAAACACTCAAGCTGTAGTCATTACGAACGTTAAATAAGTCCTCATATAGACCTGTCCATAAATGGTTAATATGTATTCAGGTATGCACAATTAAATCTGTCAGTCTGTCTGTCAGATATAATGATGTAACCATTCGTACAACCTTGTTATGTCTATATCTTAAAATAGAATGATAAATTTACTATTCTGTATTTTATTTTTATTCTGGTTTTTTTGTTCTAAAAATATAATAATTTTAATTCCACGCAGGATCCATATTATAGTATTGGATTATAAACTAGATTTCTTTATATTGAAAGGAGTTTGTTGGCGACTATTCATCAGAACTACCTTCTAATGATGGAGCTTTATTTCTAGTTCATTCAACGAATATAAGCAAGAAAGATCAAAATGAAATTAAAAAAAAATCCTAAACATAAAAAAATTCTTAGTTTGTAAATTTTAATATATAATAAATTCAATTACACACGAGAAATCATTTAACATCCAAAGTATTTTAGTAAAATATAAATCTGTCATTTATATGTATTTATTCGATTGTTTGGATAATTTGGCAACATTTCTTGTGGTTAGACAGTCGCACAGTGTTGTAAAACATACGTCGCGTGGAAAATTTACCTTTCAAAGAGTGCCCATCATCGTATTTTATTACTTTATTTTTCATTATTATCTTGATGAGATTTAGCATCAATCGTTCCAGCCATATTTCCAAATCATAGAACCCAAAATGAGATATCCGAATGACAGTTTTGACATACACACATATCAAATAGGGCTTTATTATGTTTTAAATAAATAATAGATTGATACAAATAAATTAATAAAAATAAAATATTCCATTTTTGGGAATTATTAGTGATGAATCATCGATAGAAGTGAAAGATTGACTATTTTTTATTCAACTAGTATAGCGCGTGTTTTAGTACATAAATATTTGATGGATGTCCTTAGGTAATAGATATTGGCTCAGCGTGTAAATGCCTGGGTTTTTTGCGCGTTTCATGTCACATGTCGGGCAGTAACTGCCAGTCAAGCTGGTATAGGTATTTAGGTTGAGTGGACAAGAGCACTAGCTTCAATGAGTGAAGTTTTATATAATTCTCTTTAAATATGACGTGTTGATTTTAGTTGATCTGGTAATTTGTTATAAATTATGTGTTGTACTATTTTGTATAAGATAGAGAAAGAAATATATCTATTGGCTGTCGTTTCGTGACTATAATCGTGACGGTAGTGGGTTTGATTCCTAACAGGGAGAAAGAGATCTTTTTCATTTTTTCGCTCTGGCTAGTGGTTTTAAATAATTTCTTTGTAAGCAGCAGACACTAGACATCACTATTTAAAATAGAGAGACTTCCTCAGTCCTCCTCAAAAAATTGTAGTTTTATAAGGCGCACAAAATTAAAAACATGAAAATACGATAAAATTTATTTCACAATATTTTTAGATTACATAATTTTGGAAAGCATTTACAATTTTCCAATACACGATTAATTAATTCAAGACTTAGGTGCACAATAATTCAGCAATTCGTTTATAGTGCAGGGTTTTTCACAGCATTCGGCCACGATGCCATTCCTTTTGAGTCTGTTCAGGGTATGCGCTTGATTGGAAGTAATCCACAGCCAGCCAGGTACTTCACTGTCTACGTTATTACGTACAGATCTCTTGAATAAGCTGCCATTGCAGAACCAATCTAAAGCAACCGATAGACGTCTCCCACAGTACACCTCCCCTCCATTTTGGCCTGCCACCAAAGCAAAAGTTCCAAAAACAGCAAATATTAATATATAACTTTTCATTTTAACGATCTTCTCACCACAAAGTTTGAATTGATAATGTGCATAGAGTGAAATTTTGCAGCTTTTATACCAAGGGTTGGTAATGTGCAATCAAATCTAGTGTTTTAAGTTAATTCGAGCTGAGTTCTCCGTAGGAAGGTTGACGTCATGCGGCTAGACTCACCTGTTACTGAAATAGGTCGCTGGAAAGTTATTGAAATTGAAAATTTATATGAAACGACTTATTAATGGGTTCGCGTTATGTGTTTTAGTTTTAATGTTTTAAATAAGGCATTTGAGTGTTAACTTTATTCTTTTAATGAATTTAATTAAGTCAGTAAGTCAGTCAGTAAGTAAGAGGTCAGTCCTGGCGCAGGGACACAAAGTTTGACTGTAAAACCGACTGGTTTTGGGTTCGATCCCCACTCGAGGAGATGAAATATTTACTTAAATTTATATTTCAATTTCTTCGCTCTGGTGGCGACGACATGCGCGGCGTTGAGTTCTGCCACTCAGCACGCAATGCCTCCAGAATTCGGCAGAAAGTGGGGAACGGAATGTCTTAACCCTAGGTTCCCTCTGTCTCCCCTGCAATGTGTGGGATACAGCGTGAAGATGATTTGATTTTGATTTGAATTAAGTCTAAATAATTATTTATTCGTTGTAAAGCAGCGCCTGACTGTAAACACGAAAGTTATGGGTTCGATTCACTTTCCGAGGGGTGAATTATTCTCTTCATTTTAGTAACGATACCAAACGGTATTCAGTTTTGCCATTCAACATACAGTGTCTTAAAAAGTGGGCGGAAAGTGGGGAACGTAGTAGACAACGCTCTCTCTGCTTACCAAGCTATATAGGGGATATAACTTATACGTATTAAGCTTGTTTGTACATATATAAACACTCGCTTAACACCTTAGATCTAAGTAATTTTTTTGTAAGTTAAAAATAACATTTTCTTATTATAGGTATAAATTGTATGTAAACAATAATGTAATTAATATATACGATAAGGAAATTAGATAAACTAATAAAGTAAAAAAGGGTACGGACCAAGTGTCTGAAGTGCTAAGTAATAACAATAAAAAAAAGTTTGCTTGTACATAATATTAACCTTGTTAAATATACACAAATATGTGATTTTTTTTATTATGGTTGGTAAATAATAATCATAAGAGAAATAGGGGAGAGTAACCCATATTGGACCACTTTCGACATAATGGCATAAATCACAAGATCCTTCGAAGCTATAAAAATGCAACACGACTTTCGAAGTACCTTGTTTTTTTAGCTATATTATATCATTCCGTTGATATTGTAACCTAATGGTAACATATAAATAGTAGCAAATTTCTAAAGGTTGTCATTCGGTCCAAATTACGCAACCGTTACCATAAATTGAACGACCAGGTCCCTAAATTGGACCAAATCTTAAATTATAGGAATAATTAGGAATTAAGTAAAGGAAAGCTATATTACGAATCATTATTATTAATATTTATTCATTAAATCTTATCAACTTGAAAATATTTCTAAAACAATAAAATATATAAAGTCAATTATGAACAAAAATACTTATTTTTACCAAATTAATTTAAACTTTTTATCAAATCTTTAAATTATTCAAACGAAATTGAAGTCTTATAAAAATTAATAATAACACCTCTTAATGTTGCAATAATAGCTTAGGCTTTCGATAATGACATCACAATCATCTGCATATATTGGACCGGTACAATTAAGGAACTTGAGGGTGGTCCAATATACAGACTTTGGTAGTATTACGGTTCGCCAAAAAAAATAAATAATCATAAACTCTAAAGATTAGTGTTATTTTATTAGCACATTAAGCACTATAAAATGTGTTTTCTTAAGTAATATTTTACGAAATTGTAACTTACCTTCACGTTCAAAAATATCCTTAGCCAATAAGCTCAAAAATAATACCAGTACACTACAAAAACCATTTATTAGCGTCACGGCTATGATGCGTGTTCGACGTCAATACAAAATGGCGAGGAGTGTTAGTGTCGGATATTGTGGTGTTGCCAGAAAAATAAAATGAAGTTAATTGACTGAGATATAGCATCGGTCCAATTTAAGCGCCGGTCCAATATTGGTTACTCTCCCCTATATTTTTTATTCGGACAAGAAATCCTTGAAACAGTCTATTATTGCTAGGCATTATTTATAAGATCTTTATCGAATAATATCAGATTCAGAAGAAAAAAAAAAATTATACTAGGTAACAACATTATCTATGGCCTCGATCTATAATTTTTGTCTATTGTTACTAAGTGTTTTTGCAAATCGCTGTATTGAATAACTCGAAGAGAATAAATGTTTCTATGTAATCGTTTTTATTAATATCCCATAATGTAATAGTATCAAATAGAAATATTTAATGGACGAAAATAATCCATTCCCATTAAGGGAAGTACCGTTCCCCATTTTACGTCGGATTCTGGAGGCATTGCGTATTGAGTGGCGGAACTCAAAAACGCGTTTGATTTTTTTGATGCATTCTGTTTAAAATTCGCTGCATAATGAAAACCTATATTAGATATACCGTAAGGTTGATTATGTGAGATACTTTGTCATCCACTATCCTTTGAGCGTCTTCATCTTTATTCATTCCCTCGAATTAGGCTGGAACCCATTAGCTGTCGTCAATCATACAAATCGTCCCACTCCGTCACAATAACCTAACATATGTTTTTTTATAAAAGTATAAAATATTTATTTTTACTAACATTCTATATAATAATTATTGTTTTAATAGTATATGTAATACGTAAACAAATTTATTACAGAAAACTTTTACAATATTTTTGTCCAAAACATATCTGAAGTGGCGTTATATCGTGTAATAAACGTACAATTTCATACGGTCCCAACAGTGCTGTGTGATGAATATTTTAGATTGAACGAGGTATGATGTCGCTAAAGGTCACTGTGTCGTTATAGGCCTAAATAATGGTATATAAGACTGTCTTGTTTAAAAATTGTAAAACTTACGTATATGGAGTTACGTTTGTTTGAATGGACAAAAAAAAAACGTAAAATGGAAACCCCAATTTTCCAAATTCCATAGGGGTTTCGAGAAATCCTCTGAATTGCTCCTCTACACTCCCTAAATCTGCCTACACTGTTTATACATTTTTATTTTCTATGTCCAGTAGTGTCGTTCTTTTGTTTAAATAGAACGGTTAAATTAATATTAATTGTGACATACTATTGTTGATTAATATTTTTATATACTATTGTTGTTCTATAAAAAAAATATATTTAATATGTTTCTACTCAAGTATAAAAAAAATTGGCATAATTTTTGTATTAATACTATTTTGTAGTCAAGTAATTTTAAACACGTAATTGACAATAAAAATATACACATTATATTTTATACTTTGTTAATAAATGTATTTATTTACATTGAAGATCTTTAAAATTAACAATAAGTTAAAAGCTCATCAAGAGTACACGGCTTATCACAGCATTCGGCGACCACCTGCCTCTTGCTGCGTCCCAAATTATAAGCTCTATACGTCGACAGCCACAACCCGCTTCTACCCGCATCACGACCATCCATACTGAGGTGCATCTGAGATCTCTTGGCAAAGTGACTGTCACACATCACAGCCAGTGCGGTCGCCAGCCGTCGCCCGCAGTACACCTGCCCCGCGCCCTGGCACGAAGCGACCGCCGCCAGGACTGACACCAAAAGCAGAACGAATACACTGTGTGTCCTCATCTTGTTAGCTTGTCGATGGATTATGAAGAAATGTGATTAATATTGAAATCTTAAAGCCTTTATATACATGTGAATGTTAGTCTATTAATATTAATTTTTGTGATATTATAAATGGGTCATACAGCGTAGGTATAACAAATGACTTCATTATAAACCTTTTGAACGAACTGAAAGCTGTCAGTGGTAACTGGCAAGTGGGCGTGTTGATATCGTAGTATAATAACTTGAAACGTTGTAAAGTATCTCATCAATCAACCAAACCAAAGAATTTCAACAACTTGAAAATTGAATATTGATTAATTAATTAAGCCACCTATAAAACTTGAGGTAATTTCCAGTTTGAGCACATTTACTCTATAGCTTTCAAAGTGCTAACAAGATGAAGACTAATATTTTTTATGTTGCTTATTATATCATTTTATATTACCATGGCAGTTTCTCATGACTTTGGCGATGTTTATTGCGGCATATGACTAGCTACAGCCATGGCTTTTGTTTGCGATTATAATTTGATTAAAAGATCTGAAATACCCATACCCATTTTGAATCGATTGGCAACATACCATGTTGCCAATCGATTCAAAATGGACGTGGATAGATGAACATTTAGCGCAAGGTATTCATTGGTCGTGGCAAGAGGCAAGTAGTAAAGGAATGCTGCGACAACCCTGTACTGAAAATTAGCTCTTGTCATACCGTGGAAATTGACTGCATTATTGATAAATAAAATGCTATATACTACTTAATAATAAAGAGTGTATATATAAATATATAAATTACTAATAAAGGTTTTGGGCGTCATAATTAACTAATTTTTCACTATCATATTTATATTTTAATTATTTCCACTCTGTAAAATGTTTCATAGACAATGTTTCGAATTCAGGAGTGCCCTGACAATCAAGACACGCGTTAGCGTGTCCAACCAAGTTAAAATGCTAGAAACGCGCATTTTTTGTAAACCATAACGTAAACCAATTTGTCTGCATGGGCATTGCATATTTGTTAAAACCCTCTAGCTTGTGATGTATATAAAATGCCAATATCATCATTCGATCATTGATATATTAACATTTAAAAACCACAATTTTTGTGACTGACTCTCATCATCAGAGTCATCAAAAATCTAACCTAGGTGACCTAGAAACTTTATATTTGATACCATTATCTATATCTTGAAAAAAAACCAATTGATAATTATTGATAACTAGTGGGCACGCTCAGCTTCACCCTCTTATCTACACCCTTAGGGGTAAATTCTAAAAAAACCACGAATCACGTGTTCAATAAAATATTTATAACCGTTTGAATTTAAAATTTTATAAAAATCGGTGGCAATTTAATGGTTTTTTCATATAAACTTTCAACCCCTTATTTAAACCCTAAGGGGGTGAATTGTAAAAAACCATAAAACACGTGTTCAATGAAATATTTTTAAGAGTCTGAATTTCAAATTTAAAAAAAACCGGTGCCGATTAAAGAAAATTTCATATAAACTTTCAACCCCTTATTTAAACCCATAAAAAACCATAAAACACGTGTTCAATGAAATATTTTCAAGAGTTTGAATTTCAAATTTTATCTCTCTATCCGTCTTAGTGGATGTCCAGATTATGAAAATAAACATTTGTCCAAATTTCACCTTCATTTCATTTCAATGCCTTCTTAAATCACGTCGTGTCTTTATTAGTGAAGAACGCATTTAAATCTATGCCTATTTTGAATATCTGTACATCAGTAGGTGGCGGCATTGTTTTATACTATATTAAAGTGACGATGATTTCTTGAGCTTTTAGGGATCTGTACCTCAAGATAAAAACGGAACACTTATAGGATCACTTTGTTGTCCGTCTGTCATTTATCGCGTGTAGATGTATCAATCTGAAATTAATATCAAATATTCAGATATGTGGACCCTTAGAGCATTTTCTGTGCTCATAATCAAGCTCTAAGTCAACGGAATCAAAACATATGAACATTTATGCATCTCTTTGCTGCATTTTGTATGAAATTCACCCCGTATTCAAAACTAATAGGGATGTATTATCTATAGATGCGCAGATATTAATTTTGTAGCCGTCGCTAAACAGCATCTGACTATAAGCGAAAAGATTGTGGATTCGATTCCTACTCGGGAGAATAAAATATTTACGTTTCCTCGTTCTGGTAACGAGACAAAGTGTTCAAGAACGCTCTAAGCATTTCACTTAGCTTCCTCAGAAAAAAAGAGTACTGACTCTAATCAGGTAGAATTACCGTCAAACCGATTTTGGAGAGCGGTCTTATAAATTGCCTTCGTGTCTGTGTATTTACTTACGTGTATCAAATCACGTTAATAATGTTGACGTTATTGAAATTTATTAACAAATATTTGTGATTATATCTAATGCAAACATATTTGAGAGACATGTGATTAAAACATATTCGTTCTTACTACTTTTTGCTTATTGCAAGAGGAGAATCAATACATTAATAAAATTTCGCCAGCATTTAATGATCATGTGGTGATTATGATCATATTTTTTTTTGTGTTAGGAATGAGTGCCCATAGAGTAAATTTTAAATATAGAATATCAATTCGGGTCTTTTAATATTTTCAATGAAGTACTTTTGTTTTACTAAGATAGATATTATTAAATAAATAAATTTTGCATAGATATACTTTATTTAAATATTTAAATTACAGATTATGATAATTAATTACTCGTAGTTTACACACACAAATTAGTAATAAATTTATCAAAATAACTTTAGCAGTATGCCGAGAGTTCATCTCTTGTGCAAGGCTTTTCACAGCATTCCGTTACCACTTGTCGTTTCCTTCGGCCCATACTGCGAGCCTGACTTGGTAGGATCCACAACCAGCCCAAATCCAAAGAGCCTTCCATATTCATGTCTGACCTTTTCATCATGTCAGTATCACATAGTAACGCCAAGGCCGTAGCTAGTCTTCTTCCACAATAGAACTGCCTAGATTCTTGAGACTCGACCATCATTACACTAGCAGATGCAGCAAAAAGTATCAAAATGATTTGAATCTTCATCTTAGCCCACTGGAAGTTGTTAAAGAAGTGTGTTTTAAGCAATGATTACTTAACCTTTTATAGGTGTTAGCTCTCATTAATATTCAATTGTTCCCAAAATAGGATTAATCGGGTGCAAATTCATCATAGACGTCACAAAGGTGGGTTGTTTGTTTTGAAGTCATAAGGTTTTCAGGGCCACTACATCCTGCCTTTCATGTATGTGCTTATTTTGATTCATTATTTTTCACTTTCCTTAGCGTGGGTACTTTTGTTATATTTTGATATAACCTTTACATATATGAATGGTAAGTGATTGTGATAGATATAAATACTGCTGATCATAAGGGAATCATCCCACTTTTGCTGACGATCTTTCAGTTCATTCTAAAGGTTTAAAATGACGTCATTTGTAGTACCTACGCTACATGTCACCTTTATAACAACACAAAAATTAATATTAATAGAATAACATTCACATGTATATAAAGGCTTTAGATCTAAATATTAATCACATTTCTCCATAATCCATCGAGCTAACAAGATGAGGACACACAGTGTATTCGTTCTGCTCGTGGTGTCAGTCCTGGCGGCGGTTGCTTGGTGCCAGGGCGCGGGGCAGGTGTACTGCGGGCGACGGCTGGCGACCGCACTGGCTGTAATGTGTGACAGTCACTTCGCCAAGAGATCTCAGATGCACCTCAGTATGGATGGGCGTGATGCGGGCAGAAGCGGGTTGTGGCTGTCGACTTATAAAGCTTACAATTTGGGACGCAGCAAGAGGCAGGTGGTCGCTGAATGCTGTGATAAGCCGTGTACTCTTGATGAGCTTCTAAGTTATTGTTGATTAATTTGTGTGTATACGAATATAATCATTAAATTCATATTGTAATTTTTAATAGTTTCATTTATTGATTTTAGTAAATAATATACTAGCCCTTATCCTGAAAATGTAACAGATTAGTTAAATAGATATATTTAATCTGTCAATCAGTCAGTAATGAAAGGTTTCATATATATAGCCGATTTTCTATATATATATATATATATATATATATAGATGTGGGAGATAAAGAAAAATAAAAAAATAACTGTTCACAAAGGCATTGTTGCCACTCCTAAATTTATTTATGCTTTAAAAATTAGCCCCGCAAAATAACGAGCTTCCATCACGCACGCGTTCGCTTAGCAGTACCTTCATTTTTAATTCTCAATATAACTTTGTTTTTGTTGCCACTTCACGTACGTGTATGTGGTTTATTTATTTTTTTTAGATATTATTACGTTAAGATAATAAAGATTTTAATAGAAATTTTGAATTTAATAAATATTTGTGTAATTTAATATTTTTTTTGCTGTTTTTGTATATATAAATATACAGCTCATTAAAACTGTATATATGTAGATAAATCACCGTTTCTAAATTATACGATAATTTGTGTGTATTTACGGAAAAATTATCTATACGGTTAGCTATCTATACTGTTGTATGAGTAGGGGAGACCGGGGCCAAACCTAACAAATTTCATATGATACTTTATATTTCCAATAATATTGATATTTTTTGTTATATTTTTTATTCATAGCACGCTTTGGTTATTCAACTATGAGATTAGTAATAGAAATCATCAATTAGGTAAGTAATTTTAGAAATACAGTTAAAACCAAAAAAGTCATTTGTTAATACTGACCTCGCATCTAGGGTAAATATTAACAAAGATGGGGCTAGTATTAACTTACGGGGTAATTATTAACGGAGTCTAAATTTGTTTCAAATATTAAGATAAAATGTTATTTATATTAATTAAATTATTTGAATATTTTTAAAGTTACACACATCGACACTTTTTGTATTCTTTTCTTTTTTATTCTTTAAAATCTACAATATTTATCATTGAAAACCAACATTAATATAAATACTTTAAACCTTATACTTAATCTAAACTTGTTTTTGTCAATAATCTTAAAAATCTTCATCAGGTACAACAAAAGAAATTTATATCTATAACATCTTAAAAAAAATATAAGCTACAAATATTTAACAAAACTTTAAACTTAATATCTAAAGTTATATAAACATTTTAGTCTCACTAAGTCTTTATAAGCTTCAAATGTACGATTGTAGAAAGCAAAAAGATTTTTTTTGAATTTCTTGTCTGTCTGTCTGTCTGTCGACATATTGTTGTCCGCATTTTTCTCTGAAACTACTGAACCGATTTACTTGAAAATTTCAGCAATTGCTTTGTTTTAACTCAATTTAGGTTCTAAAGTTTGGTTCATCAAAATCGGTTCATTAAAAAAAAAGTTATCGTCATTTGAATGAACTCAAGGCATTAGCTTGCCAGCGAATGTTATATAAAAATCGCGCTGGTATGACCCTGGCTAAAGAATGACATTCGAAACGTCTTGATTATATGACTGTTGATAAAAATATATAATTTTTAAGCACTATTATACAATATTTTATACAATAAAGTAAACAATGCCAGTCGTGGCGCAGCGGCAAGAAGTGTGACTGTAAAACCAACTGGTTGTGGGTTCGATCCCCACTCGAGGAGATGAAATATTAACTTAAATTTATATTTCCATTTCTTCGTTCTGGTGGCGAGGTTAAGCGCGGCGTTGAGTTCTGCCACTCAACAAGCAATGCCTCCAGAATTCGGCAGAAAGTGGGGAACGGAG
>JAATLQ010035766.1:0-31967 GCA_013421005.1 Heliconius erato x Heliconius himera | reverse complement strand
CCCCCCCCGCCCCCCTACAGTGCTTACGTAATACTTGAACGGCCCCATAGTATGTGGAAGATTCAAGAAAATAAGAGAATAAAAGAAGAACATTAACACATAACAATAAAGAAATATAAACAATGTTTACTTCTCAATAGCTTTGGAGAGGACATCAGATGGTTTGCCACCTTTAGGGGATAGATTCTGCCAAAAGATTGTATGGTTAATGTGACCTCCTCCATTGAACTTAAGAGCTGGGGCCAAGTTGATAACTGTCTGTATGTCACCTAAGGGTGATGACACAGTTCTAATTATAATAAACATAATATACTTTTATTTACAACGTTATTTAATAAATAATTGAATTTACTACAGACTAAAATGTGAGACATGTAACCAAAATAAATAGTATAATACAAAAATATAATGTCTATCTAATTACTACCACAATATGATTTTACAGTTAAATTATGGTATTAATAACAAAATAAAACATAAATTACTGTTTTATTGCTTGTAATAAGGCACAAGATGGCTCTGTTTTACAAGGACTTAAGTTGCACCATAGTATGGAGTGGTTAACATGACCTCCACCATTAAACTTTATAGCACTTAATAAAGATAGTATTGTGTTCACATCAGCTGCTGTTTGAAATTATAATTCAAATAAATAATTTATAAATTACAAGTTTAATAAATGAAGATGGTTGAATTATTTTTCAACTTAACATTTTTTTTTTTTCAATATAGTAGGGTAACCAAGGAAAATTTATTACCATGAATCAATTTTTCATTTCATACTGAGTTCAAGACATTGCAACTTAAACAATACAACCAGTATTGAAGTCTTGGCAGAGTAGAGAAATTATAAAATATAAAAAAAAATCATGCCCCAAGTCGAAATCAAATGTACAACCAACACATTTACAAACAAAATAATCAAAATATATGTCATCCTATAAAATTTATTATTTACAAAGTTTTTAAGATATACATCTGTACAACCTTTGGCTTGAGCTTGTGCTAACTTCTCTTCAGCAGCATTCAAGTTGTTTATGTAAGTAGCATGATGCTTGCTGTGATGCAAGCTCATAATCTCTCGACTGATAACAGGCTCCAAAGCACTGTACTCATAAGGCAGTTCAGGAAGGGAGTGTTTTTGACGAGATGCCCCTACGCTGTAATATAATAAAGCACTTTGATTAGCTTTATTGATAGACCTATTTGAAATATTATACACTATTGTGTATTATTATAGACCAAAGTTCATTAAAAAAATATATATTTCTGTTCTGTTATTTTATTTTAATCACAAACAAAAATATATCAGAAGTTTTAGATAAAAATATAAACCGGTAATTACAAAAAAAATATAAATTCAAATGATATATATTTACATTAAATTCCCAAGTCTGCGCGTGGCGAACATTTTGACGTGCTGTTTCTGTGGATGTCGTTGCGGTTCTTTTAGGATATACAAAAGCCGGCGAAATCCTCAATGAAAATGTTCAACTTTCGTGTAATATAATTAGAATTATTACGCAATGAACAGTCGACAGCGATATCGTGTCGGCTTAAACAAGTATGTCAAACTCCAAATGTCAAAAGTCATATTATCTTGACATTTTTTACTTACAAAATTGTGTTTGTTACACAAAAAAAATGTTTGTTAAATAATAATTATTAAATATTAAATTAATAGAAACCGTTAAATTTTTTACTTATTTAAATTTTGCTCTTTTTCTACCAATCTGTGAAAATACGACAGTCCAAAAGGTAATATTAAAATCTTTTAACATAAAATTTATATACTTATTAGATAGAAACATCATAAATGGATATAAAATAATAAATTCTGTAAGTCATCGCTTACTGTCACCTGTATAAATAAAATCAATATCGCACTTGTATTTACTTAAAAATTGAGGTACCGTACGTCTGAAATATATATAGACCCTTTGGGTATATGTGTTCTGTGATATATACTGTGGTTAGAAATGTGAATTGTCATCTGTCAGTTTCCAGACGTATCAATTGCAATAATAAATATTTTTTTATTTCCAGTATTAATTGAAACAATTTTTAAATATCCTATAGTTACTTACAAAATGTTAGAAATAATAAATGGATTCTTACTAGGCTACTTCCTAGTGCTCTGTACTCTCAGTGCTATAGTGCCAATATTAGTGAAACCAGTAATAATATTAATATCATATATAATAAACAGATTTTACAAGGAATATAAGTGTTTTAAAATTTTTATACTTCTTTCAGATTGCAACGTGCTTTGCAAGACCCTCAAATGAAGATCGAAAGATATTATCTGAATTAGTTAAACTGAAGGCAGAACAACAAAATATATCAATAAAAGATGAATTTGCAGTATATTCAAAATTACAGAGAAGAATCAATAAACTGGACGGTGAACTAAAAGAGAGCTCACAAGCCAGGTTAAATAATAGTTTGGCCATTAAGGGCACAGTTAATGTTGTTTTGCAAGTAGTATTAGCTTTAGTTATTGTTTTATCTGTTATTTGGTTTCGACGTGAACCAATTGTTACTTTGAAAGGTGATCTCTTTCCTCTTACTTCAATGTTGAGATATCCCAGTGACGTACCAAACGCAATATCAACTCATATGTGGGTATTAATTTCAAATGTTTCCATTAGATGTTTGTTAAAACCTATAATATCTTAGTAGTTTCTTAATGAGCTGTTAAAGTTTATTTAGTATGACATATGTAAAGGAATATTGAGAATAATGAATACTCATATAATTTTTAATTATTTATTGATTTAATAAACAAATTTATAGTATCTTATACTCAGTCTGACATACGTCCAAATCTTTCCTTCAACAAATATACATCCAGAATTCTGCTTGCCAGTCCCTCTTAACAAGAATCAACATTAAATCTAAAATATTTATGCACTAATAAGAAAATAATAAAACTTATATCATTTGTAATTATAAAAGAAAAGCTTTATCTATAATAGTGTTTTTGAGAAAGAGCCCTATGAAATAATGAAAGTACCAAAGTAACTAATATTTACAATTGCTATATCACAGCTCGCAACTTACTAATCCTGTGCTAGGCTGAATGTGTAACATAATTATTGAAGCAAGGCTAAATATTATGGGCTCTTCCAATTACATAAAAAATTGTATGAACTTATCGATAAAAGTGTTGCAATCAAATAAAATGTATACATTAAACAAAAAAAAACAATAAAATATGTTGATTTTTTTTGTACCTAAACTTTTTAAACTCTGGAGCTAACATGTTTTAAAAGCTTTATAAAAGTTTAACGAAATGGGTTACACAAAATAAATTACATTCATAAGTAAATCAAAATATCAATTGATCTTCAATATACTTTTTGATTTTTCACCATATATGCATGATAAGACAAAAGCAAATAGAATTTTATATTCAAATTGAACAAAAAAATCATAGATCTATAAAATAACAAAACTAGTCTTTTTGTTGGTACATTTGCATAAAATTTTAACTAGACTAGAAACCATGACTACATTATGCGGATGTAAGTAGGCCGATTATGTGAGAACATAATTATACAGAAGAAATAATCTTCACTTACATGTTACTTTACCAAGATTCAACTTTTAAACAATTTGTGTTTAAAAAATAATTATACAATGAGTAGGGCTGCCAAATGAGGTGGGTGAACTGAACGATTGAGTTTTTAAGTGACTGGAGGAAACCTGGACATTTTTTGTATCAAGAGGATTATTTAAAATATAATTAATAGGATTTATTTCATTATTTACATAACCAAAAAAAACGTTCCTAATTATTCTTATATTTATGTCTGAAAGAGAATAGTGTAAAATTTTATTTATAATCACTTACGTATTGCAATTGATATTGCATTTTTTGTAAAAACGATTGTTGATGTGTCTATGAAAAGAACTCAATATCACTGAATGTCCAGGGTTTTTAAGTATTTGTATCATGCCATCAGTTGCTTAGCCAATTCCAGCCCTAACCATGAGGAACAAAGTATTAATCCTGTTGGAACTTTCTTACCATATAACGTTATTTATGACGTGATTTTAATATAACATTAATACATTTAACACAAGTTCTATAAACAATTATATATTTAAAAGAAATTTCATCATGAACTTTAAAGTTATGAATATAATAAAATTATTTCTAATGAACATACAGATAAATTTTAGGAAATAAATTTGTAAATATATTTATAACATATATGTATATAAACAATATAAAAGAATCTTTCCAAACATACTATACAATATTTGCATACTTTTATTGAATATAAAAAAAAGACTTTTGAGTCTCATTCTGATTACAAATAATTCTTGATCAAGAATAAGAGTTAGAATAAGAAAATAAAATGTATTCAAAATAATATAAGGATATGTTTGGAAAATTAACAATTATGTATGTATGTATTGCTCTGGATTATACATTTTTTCTTCTATAATCGGCCTAACGTGTTATGATGTTTCAGTGAACTGCACGGTAAATATATAGTCGACGGGTCTTGGCCCACTCTGATATTATCTATTTAGATAGCTGCATAGATTTGACTTTAACATTTCTTTATTTGTCATCAATCACTGTTATTGATACTGTTGTTGTAAATGTGTCCGATTTTATATGTAGCTTGAAGATTACATACAAACTTTCTTTTAACTATTTTACTAAAATGTAAAAAATGTAATTTTAGTAAATTGTATTTAATTATTTTTATTTCGTAGTTTATATATAAAATTACATTTTCGTCTGTACATGCGTAGATTGAACTCGCACCTGTTTGACACATCATAACTTGTTTCACCGATACTATTGAACATATAGACTGCGGATAAGACACCATCGAGGACTTATGAGAATGGTTTAATTATTTACATTTTTTTTATGATATCTACAATCATACTTCTAGCCTACTATAAGGAATAAGTATTTAACAGAATATTACTTCATAAATACTTTCAAAAACAATATATAGCCAATGATCTGATATATAATTTCACAATTTGAGGTTAAGTCTAGATAAAATGTAGATTTAACTCACAAAAAATATAAAAGACGACAGAAGTGAAGCTTACAAAGGAGTGCACCACAGATACAAAACACAAATAGGTTATAAGTTTCCTAGATTGTTTTTCGTGTATGTAACAACATCTTAGATGTTAGTTTTTTTTTATTTTGAAATTCAAAAGCATTTTTTACACGTCACGTGAACAATATTATAGTAACCAAGAAGTAAATCAGTGAATACCAACCAGTTTTTATTTATACATATTAAAATTTCGAAATCCAAAAACCATTTTGTTTCCATTCCGTTTACACATTACATGTACGATACTAAAGCGACAGTAAATAAGCAAATCGGTGCACTGCAATGTAAACCGGCTCTCTACGTTGAGCTTCTATGGGTAACTCGAGTCAAGTCAACTTCGACTTAGTAACATTAAGTATTTTCATAGAAGGAATTATTAAAATGTGTTGTGAGGAGATAAACTACAGCCTCGTATGTGGACATCATGATGGCTGTGTTTGGTATTTGACGGACTAGTTGTGTGCCGAGACCCCTGAGAAAAAAACATATTCATATTATTTTTAATCTGTGTGTGGTTTTTGTTAAAATAAGGTTATGTTTTATACTTTGAGTTATTTTTTCTTATATTTCTATCCGAACTATATAACTCAGCTTTGTAAATAATTGATTTTGACTATTTATCTAATTAAATATTAGAATTCATTATTTATTAAAAAGTATTATTCAATTAAAATAAAATAAAAATTAAATCAGCTTCACGCTGTATCCCGCACACAGCAGGGTAGGCAGAGGGAACCTAATGTCAAGACATTCCGTTCCCCATTTTCTACCGAATTCTGGAGGCATTGCGTGTTGAGTGGCAGAACTCAACGCCGCGCTTAGCCTCGACACCAGTGAAGAAATAGAAATATTATTCAATTATTATTTTAATTATGTATTGTTTATTTGGATATTACATTACAATATTGATATATTACAAACGTCGTAATTAAATTATTTTTGTTAAAGAATAAAGATAAGGTTTCAGGCAAGGACGGTAACAGCCATAACAGCTTCTAAGTACTTATTGTTTGTTATATTGTGATGGTATAAAGTTACATCTTTTAATCCAGCTATTTTAGTTTTAGGAATATAACTAATAATGACAAGAATAAATAAATCAATAATCAGCTTCACGCTGTATCCCGCACCCATCAGGGCAGGCACAGGAAACCTAGTGTTAAGACACTCCGTTCCCCACTTTCTGCCGAATTCTGGAGGCATTGCATGTTGAGTGGCAGAACTCAACGCCGCGCTTTGCCTCGACACCAGAGCGAAGAAATGGAAATATAAATTTAAGTAAAATTTTTATCTCCTCAAGTGGGCATCGAACCCACAACCAGTCGGTTTTACAGCCACACTTTGTGCCGCTGCGCCACGACTGGCCCTAATGACAAGAATAGTTTAAAAAAATAATAACAGAATAAAGTTTAAAATGTCTGGTGTAAGTAAAAATAGAATTTTAACACCCCACGTTTCGTTAATCGCGAAGGCGGGTCGCATATATTATTATAACCTCAAGATCACGAGTCATTTAACGTCGCAAATTCCTTATCAGCGTGATAAGAGATGATATCAATAATTATGTTAATCTGAATATTGCCTTTGTTGATATTATATCGATCATGTTGCAGTCTGTATTGACCCAAAATGTAAGTATAATCCATCTTGTCAAATTAAGATATAGAATGTGGAAAAGTTGTTTTTTGCTTCACACTGTAGGGTAGACGGAATGTAGATGACTAATACAGTGTTAAAACACTTTGTTCTTCACTTTTCGACCCAAATTTGAGAAATTGCGAGTTGAGCGGTGTAACTTAACGCTACACTTTCTCTTGTCACTAAAGTAAGGAATTGAAAATATTTAATTTGCCGAGTCGGAATCGAACCAACAACCATTATGTTAATATATATAGTAATTGGACTTTAAAATGAAAAATATTACATTCTAAAAGTCATATTAAATTAAGTGATATAAAGGAATTGTTTATTGTAAATGTTAATACAGTAGTAGTACATATATAACATGCTAATAAGATGTAAATTCCTAGCCTCAGTACGTACAAAACAATATCTTTTAAATGTTTAAAATTTTTTCATGTAAATTATGTGTAATTCTTAACTATTTGACGCTACTAATGTTTCGGGTTAGATACATCCCACCCACGCACGGCAGAGTGTAAGGTTTTTTGCACATTTTTATATGAAGAAAAATTTTACCTATATACTCCGCGATAGCCTTCTTCCATCCATACTGTGTGAAGTGTTTGCCAGAACTTCCGGTATTTGTCGCCTTCTTCTCTTAATCGCGTTCTCGCCACCTCTGTAGTAAAAAAGTACAAAAAATTAATAAAAATCACATAATGTGCATAATATACATTAAACGAAAAGAAATCCATATATTGCGTATAAGATGGAGGGACTCTAATAACATTTCGTTTCGGTGTGTTAATTTCTTATGATAAAATGTTTAAATTTCTTAAATAAAACCTATTATTCCAAATTAAAAAAATATATATATTTGTATATTTCGAATAAAATAAACAAACACAAATTTAATTTAATAGAAAGAACACACAGTTTCTGTAAAGGCCATCGCAATAAACCGCACTGATAAGTTGACCTATTAACATCATGCTATCTTGATGTATTGCATATACGTATTGATTGGTACTTGGTAGCACTTGTAAGATTTTTCTAATTCAAACTAACCAGGCTTCGACCCACATTCTAGATACAAGACAAACAAGTTGGTAAAGAAAAGCGCAACAATAAAAATACCTTTGCAATATGCGAGTTCTTATCGTTCATTATCTATTTATAAGTCTGTATCAAAGTCCGAATATGTTCTTTTTCTAATATAAGTACTAGATAAAATACTTTTTTTTTAGTAAAAAACGTATAACCTATGCCAAGCGCTTGGACAACTAAATTATACATTCTCATCAAGCTACGTAGAGATTCTTATTCTCTTTACAACTTATTTATTTTCTTACCATTTCTATATGGAGATTTTTACAAATTTCCACTACAGAAAACATAATTATGGATTATCATTTGACAAGAGTGATAGCTATTTTAAATTCCAGATTTATAGTTTTTTTTTGTAAAAAATTTATTTTTCTTTATTATAAGTTATATATTATTAAGTATGCAATGACACTTGAAAAATGTTAAAAGTTTTAAGGTATTTTTAAATAGAGAAAAAATATGTATAAGAAGAAAATATATAAATATGTAAGTATATATTTACAAAAACCTACCAAGTTTAGACGTAATCCACAATCTAATCTGTTGTAGGTACTTAAAAAAATTTTGAACTTATCATGTTGTACTCTTCTCAAAATGACTTACTTTTTTATAACTTTTACGTTTAATTGATAAACGTTTATATATGTTTCATAAATAAATTGTTTTAAAAAAAAAACCGAACAACGAACTAAAAAGAAAAAAATATTTTATACAAAGTAAAACTTATTGTACTTCGATTTTGTTAAACAAAAATAATTTTAAAAAAGATTTTATAATTTTGAAGTCGGTGCCAAGTAAAACAAACAGGCTTAGTAAGTAGGTTAAAAATATATGGAAACGTTGAAATTACTAAACATTATTATTTTCAAATCACGTTTAAGGTAAGTCATTAGATGTTTGCACATACATATGCATTTCAGTTAATAATAGCTGAATTCATGTGTTGAGTGGTGGAAAACGAATATTAAATATCTCATATCCTCGAATGGGAATCGAACCCACAATCGTCGCGTTTACAGACGTACGACGGCCTTAATTAATTAAATGATTGATTGAAACTCGATGCCATCGTGAGAAATGTCTATACAAAAGACAGTTATGGGATCTCACATACACGATCAAAGCTGAAATGTTTAAAAATATTTCCACTCCTCAAGTTAACATAGCATCAAAAGTGCCCTACTTCCTTTAACCAAAACGTAATATGTATATCTAAAATGAATAAAAATTGACGCACAGAGTGTCAAAACATAACATTATTTCTGGCAACATCACAATAGAAAAAAAAATCAAGAAAAAAGAAATCTCACCATGTGGATAAGCAATACAAGACGCGACCGTCTTAGAGAATGCGCCAGCTGCCATGAACTCCAGGAAGTCCCTCGGTGATCTCTGATCACTGGGGACCCCGTCCAGCGACCGCGCCGCCATTAACCTCGCCTTGACCCCCTCGTATAGGACGAAGTGGACGACTGTCTCACTTATACCCATGTAGGATGCTGTTATGCCTTTATAAAATCCTATGATACCCTGTAATAAAGAAGTAAAGAAAATCCTTAGCGTTTAAATATATGGGGACGTAATTGAGTAAAGAACCCTCTCTCTGAATTTTTTTTAATGATTATCTATATATATAAAAGGAAAAAGACATGTACTGACTGACTGAGGTAAGACGCACGCACAGCCGTAACCACTATGCGTAGACATGAAATTTGGACAGATGTTAATTTTTATAATCTGGACATCCACTAAGAAGGGATTTTGAAAAATTTTGAACGGATGAAATTGGTGTTGAAAGTTTGTATGGAAAAAAAATTAAATCGGCACCGATTTTTATAAAATTTGAAATTCAGACTCTAAAAACATTTCATTGAACACGTGTTTCATGGTTTTTTAGAATTCACCCCCTAAGGGTTCAAATAAGGGGTTGAAAGTTTATACTGCGCGTGCCCACTAGTATATCATAGTTATAAACAACTATACTTCTAGACAATTACTTTGAAATAGCGTGTAAAAATTTTAAATTACTTTAAGCACAAATTACAATACAGCAGGTGTAATCTAAATATTTGTATAAAATTATAATATAATGCGAAATGTGTGAATTTAACAGATTTGTTTTATTATTATATTTGTTTTTGTAGCTGGATAGTAAAATAATATTTAAAAAAAAACACACTAAATCCGTTATTTATTTAACAAATTTTCATAAATAACATCCTGATTTACTGAATTAAAAAGGCCACGTTTGGTCGAATACAAGATTTGATAAAAAATGAAAGCATTTAACTCAATTCAATGTACATCGCTCGGTAATTAATATATCAGCTTCACGCTGTATCCCGCATACAGCAGCGGGATACAGCGTGAAGCTGAACTCGTGAATTAAACTGTTATTTTTTTTCGTTAAACATTTTTTTTACATTTGTTTCGTTCCTCTTTATGCCATATATTTCAAGTTTTATTATGCATTTTGCAATATTAGATCCAAAATAACAATTACATAAATAAGATATGATATATCTTCAATCAATGTTATTTTTCAATACCAGCATATTTGTTTGAAAACGTACTGACGCGTTATCACTTAAAGCGAAGACGACCATGTCACGCTAACGCTCGACTACAGCATCAATTGGTTTCAAGGATTTGTACTATGTTTATCGTTGTTTATTTAATCTTAGGTTACATGGCTAACTGACACAGTATGGTAGAAAAATGGAGGTAAAATTTGAAAAAATTGTCATAAAATAGGGTATATTATATAAATATTATGTTTATCGTGTTCAATATCAAGTTTCTAATATAACATATTAAAAAAGACTGGATTAACTTTGATTCTAGATAAGTCATATTTTTTTTTATATTTAACATTTTTTTTTTCAAAATGGACTTATGACTTCTTTGACTTGAGCCAAAGATACAAACATAAAATATACATTTTTATTTTTATTAATATTTACCGTTTTAGCGTATATCCTCTTGATACATTGCCACGCCGTTATATTCTGCCCGTCGAGCTGAAGCCGCGTTTTGACAAACCAAATGGGATTAGTCATCGTACATGATACGAATCCTGAAATAGATTAATTTATTGATATATTTTTGTTGTTTAATATGAAATTTATGGCGGCGTGCGTATTTAACCATATGAGGTCGAGAATATATTTATAATTCACTAAATTATAAAAAAGATAATCAACACATATACGTTCTTTTCCCGAACAGTATTATAGAACGAGTACAGAGAACCTATTGATAAGATACTTCTTTCTTCAGTTTTGGTCTGATATCTAGATATTACTTACCTATTGAATAGAGGAATTTAACGCTAGGTTTTATCCGACCGTAAAAATTTATATATCTCATTAAACTTTAATCATTTCCTGAAGTCGAGTGGGAATCGAACCCACAACCACTACGTATAGAGTGAGACGCTTGTCGGAAGAGAAAAGAAATGTTAAGATACATTAGCGAATTTATATACGAGTGGGTAGTTGCTCTATATAAAGCAGTGACTTGTTTTGATACAGATACAAATAAATATCTGTTTTTAGAATATTACACGATGTAAATTATAACAATGCAGTGTAACAACATCGATATGTATTTTTTAACTTAATTTTAAAAGTTTTAACGTCATTTTAAAGGTAAAGTTACAAAAAAAAACAAACACATATTTTAGAAAACCTTATAAGACAGGTATTTAATTAGAAGGGTGCCGTATCCAAAGGGTAAAACGAGACGCTATTACCATCCTAACATATTTCATGAACCGTTATAATTAGATATTTGAAATTTTCACAACAAATACAAAAATAACTAATATTTAAGGTGTTTCCATACAGCAAATATGTTTTTAATGCCGTTTTTGTTAATACGGAACCCTTCGTGAGTAGTTCCACTCGCACTATGGCTATTTTTATATAATTAAGCTTTGTTATACATAGATACGGCACGCGCGTCCACAAGAATGACACACAAACAGAATATTGGTTTACAATATCTCAAGAATTTATTACTACAACGCTGTGCTATTTCTATTTCTTTAAATAAAACACACAAATGTTTACAACATGATAATTTTCCTTTATGTACTTTAGTTGTTGTTTTCAATGATCTGGTATAATTTCATCTGAACTGGATATACGGCAAATAATATATTTAACAATAAATATAAATAAAAGATAAAGTAAGGACCGTATTTATAAACCGTTTTCAACTCTGAGATCGATCTTGAGATGCGTTTTCATATATTATATATTATAATATTATATATTATAATTTTAATCTACGAATGATAACTTTGATAGTTTTAATATCTCTAACGAGAAATATGAAATAGACAACCGTCGCCATAAATAGCTTTATCAAATATAACAATGTAATTTTTTTATTGCTGATACTACCGCCTCTTAAATATGGAGTTAGTTAATCTGATATATTTTTAGCTTTACGCACGTAACAGGATATAGCAGAGGGAACCCGGGGATCTGATTTTAACACATTCCGTTCCCGCTAAAACACTTCCGTTTGCCTGTTTCCGCCGAATTCCGGAGGCAATGCGTCGATATGAAATAAAAAAAAAACAAGACTGAAGACGAATTAACAAATATTAACATTAATCAGAAACTGTTACCATTTTAACTCAGCTTTGGTTCTAAAAACAAGTTAGTTACTTAATCGCGTATCATCACTAAAATGACCATTTCAACGTTTAATGACAGTTAGCAAAGCAATAAGATATAGCAGGTCTTCTGTTAAGTTAAAAAAAATATAATTAAATTAGCTTCACGCTGTACCCCGCACACAGCAGAGTAGGCAGAGGGAACCTAATGTTAAGACACTTCGTTCCCCACTTTCTGCCGAATTTTGGAGGCATTGTGTGTAAAGTGGCAGAACTCAACGCCGCGCTTTGCCTCGACACCAGAGCAAAGAAATGGAAATATAAATTTAAGTAAATATTTCATCTCGTCGAGTGGGGATCGAACCCACAACCAGTCGGTTTTACAGTCACACTTTGTGCCACTGCGCCACGACTGGCCTCATTCATTCATTCTGTTAAGTATTTTATATAAAAATCTTATATAATATAACAGAACAGTATTTGTGTGATGCAATCATAGATAACAAGTTTGTTTAGAGCAATTTTCGCAAATCACTATAAAACTTAACTAGTTTTTTTGCCTGACTTTTTTGATAGTATATTAGTGTATATATATTTTTATATTCATATCATTGATGCCATCGCGGCGCAGTGGCACAGCAGACGACTAGTAAACGCGATGGTTGTAGGTTCTACTCGAAGTAATGCAGTTGTGAAGATTGCAGTGCTTCGAGAGCGGAGTTATTAATATAAATCATCCTTTAAAAGTATCAATGTCTCGAATTTCGATGAAAAGTGGAGATCGGAGTATATTGACATAAGATTCTCACTTTTTACCATTAGATTTTAGCTAAAGAAAATAACAATTTTTATGTTTTACAAATAGAGAAAAATACGTGTGGCAGCAAAACAGATCGTATTTTGTGACGCTTATAAATTCATGATATTTATCTAATGTTTCTAAAACCAAAGTACAACTGTCCGAATCAATTTTCAATAGTACAAACAGCTCTTCTATACACGTTCATTGAGATTGACCTAATAATAAAATTGGCAAACCAACTACTTTGCGAACGAAGTAAATACATTTTACATTTAATGAATTTGTATATAAAACAGAACTTTTTCTAAAGCAAAGTTTTTTTTTCTTTTTTAGTTTTAAATATATTAGGCACAAAGAAAATATAGATTTTCTCGTTATTACGCTCCATAGTTCACTGTCACTAGAGCTTATCTCTCCGCCGAGTTATATCGACAACGCTCATTGACTTTTAATTACTTTTCTACTTAATGAGACTTTAATTTTTAAATTTAAATAAATATTACAACCGAGTAGATTAAAACAAAAACACGCGCTAAAGTTTATATATTATATTTGCATATTTATCAAATGCAATTTTTCTTTTCATTTTGTTAACATTCCCCATTTTGTTATAACAAGCAAGTATATATTACATGTGATTCTGTTCTTAATTTCGAGCATATTAAGAGTTTTTCTGCTGGCTGGCTGATAGGATCCTACTAAAAAGTCTAATTATACTGGGTAATCACCTATATAACATAATTTGTTCCCATCAAGGTCTTTTTAAGGTTAATAAATAATATTTATTATACATTAAAGTAATTCACTTTAATGTAAATAATAAAATTTACTATTAAAATTAATATATAGAGATGACAGTTTAAATGATTAATATGCCATCTAAGACGGACAGCGTCTTAGGATACAGCTCCCAGTAAAACAAAGTGCGGCGTTGAGTTTCGCCACTCAACACGAAGCGATTCATCGAAAAAAATACTAAAAAGAAAGGACTATATAACATGTGTCTTTAAAGATATGAGAAGTAATTTTTTTTTTTTCTTCCTTCCTTCAATGTATTTTTTTAATTATTTAAAATAATATTTTTTTATATTTAAATACCTGCTGCACTAGCTGCTGACAAATGTACGATGGGTGTATCCGGTGGTAAGTGTTGGTTAAATATCGCTTTTGCCTGGGAATATGTGCAGAAGTATATAGCTCTGGAGGGCGCCACGCCCACTATATTTGGTCCTAGCCCTTTGAACAGTGCTTTAGCACCTTCATTTTGAACGATGTGCCTAAAAAAATAAAAAAAATATTATTTAATTAAACTTGTTAGTAGTATTAGAGGCAGTCGCGTTGCTGAGGCACAAGGGTGCGATTGTAACGCGACGGATCTGGGTTCGATCCCCACTGTGGGAAATGAAATATTATATATTAACATATTAATTTCTTCGCTTTGGCACCAAGGCAAAAATCTGGCGTTGAGTTTCGCAACACACAAGGCCTCGAAAAATTCAGCGAGAACTGCGAACGGAGCGTCTTAACACGTGAAGCTGAATTAAATTAATGTAATTTTAGTAGTATTAGAAAATTGAAATAAAATTTTATATTAATATAAAAAAAAAACAAAAAAATAAAAAGTAACTAGGTACATATCATTATATATATTTAAATTGTCTAAGTAAATTTCAGGTTATATATCAGAAGTGCTACTTTAAAGTGCTATAGTTTGATTTTTAAATTATTCGCACGAATGGAAGAAACAGTATACATTAGCATTCACAGTCTAATTGGTAATAGCTAAATGCGTACTCCGTACACGTACGTACATACGTGTGTTGTTTTAGAACAGTGCCTAATATACATCTACTCAAATTAACACTTCAAAAAATCTAATTATAATGTTAAAAAAATAAATAAATAAATAAAAATATTAAAAAATAATAATTTATTCCCTCTAGTAGGGATCGAACCCACAATCTGTCGCGTTTACAATCACTCTGTACCCCTGCACCACGATTGGTCTCTATTATAATTTTAACATTAATATAAACAACAATAGTCTACTTAACCAAATGACCTATCTCTCTGCATTTCTAATTTCAAATAATAAATAAATAAAGAAAGAAAAAAAAACAAATAATAATTAAAAGTATTGAAACAAGCACAATCATCGTCGTTGCAAGTTAATATCGTAATTGATAGCGAATCGTAAACAAACGACGAATGACGTAAATGGACACTCTATCTCCGGAGAGAGATAAATAACTGTAAACATCCTAAAATTAGTCGACATTGGTTCAAATTAACCTCAGACAGAAAAGTTAAGCTGTCTCTACTATGTGCATATATAATGTTTTATATTCTGTCAATTTGTTTATTTTTTTTCAGGGTTATCACCCGTATAATAGGTTACGCAGTTTCTAATTACAAGACACTCCGTTTTCCACGTTTCGCTTGAAATTGAAAGCATTGCGTTTTGAGTGGCAGAACTCAACGCTCTGCTTTATCTTAAGTTATTTCCCCGAGAGGCCATCGAACCCATAACCATAGCTTTCGAACTCAGACTGTCCCACTGCGCCACGTTAGCCTCAGTCTATATTTAGTTTTAACAATTGCATAGTACTTTTTGTTTTAAAAGGAAGAGAAAACATAAACTCATCTCATATCTATTACTAACGCGTAATTTCACTATATATTATATATTAAAATCTAAATAAATAAATCAGCTTCACGTTGTATCCCGCGCACAACAGGGTAGGCAGACGGAACCTAAATCAACGCCGCTCTTTGCCTCGACACCAGAGCAAAGAAATGAAAATATAAATGTAAATAAATATTTCATCTCTTCGAGTGGGGATCGAACCCACAACCAGTCGATTTACAGGCACACTTTGTGCCCCTGCGCCTCGACTGGCCGCGTATATATTATATAATTTAATATTTATTGACAGATTTTTAATAATTTTCATTTTCTTAAATAATACTTAATATAATTAATTATATATTAGTTTTTAGTCATATAAAAAAGACAATAACATTTTATTGCTGCATAGCATAACGTTTAAGTACTTTTAGTTGACTGAAATTGATTAATTTTTCTTGCAAAAACGCGACATGAAACGAAGTGGAAAATATGACAAACATGCGCTAATATTAAAAAAATACGCTAGGGTTGACGCGGACGTAATAAATTATGTAATATATTTTTAAAACGACATTTAATAGTTTGATTTCTGTGATAGTATATAACAATTAAAATGGAAACTCTCTATACATTATATAAGTTTTAAGGTAAAAAAAACCAGCTTTATTAATATTATATTACGCAATACTTCTAACACGAGATAAATTTAAAACATTATACTTAACAATACAAAAATACTAATATTGTATTAAGGCTTCAGAAATTTTATTTAGACAGAATTTTTTAATGACAGTTTTATGCTATAAATTTGTGATTAAGGGGTTTAGAAACAAAATCACAAAGGGGGATCCCCTTTTTTTGTCAAATTTGTGATTTTGTTTTTTTCACAAGCATTTGCTTTAAAAGTGTCCAAGATAAAAAAAACAAATAGCTGATAACCCTATTGGCGCTAATAACAAAATGTTTGGAAGAAAATCGGTGTGCAAATCCCCCACGCACGTCTCTCGTGACACCCGCGTACTCCTTATCTATTAACGTGGTTGTGATAACTGATAACCGGCCAGCTCTTACTGCTTTATGCTAATTCGTATCTGTTACCCTCGACATTGTTACTCGCTGCTTGCGGTTTTAGATAATCCTCGATGAAGCACGGAAATGCTTTTCGACCTACATATTTTCACAATATTTTATGAAATTTTCTTCTTTATTATTAATTATTTTTTTATTAGTTAGGTACTGGTTAATCTCTAGGAGGTATTATTTTGCTGATTATTTTTTATATCCCCAGAATTCGGTGGAAAGTGGGGAACGGAGTATCTTAACACTAGGTTCCCTCTGTCTACCTTTCTATGTGGGGGATACACCGTGAAGCTGATTTAATTTGATTTAATTTATTTATTTTCTTTAATACTCAAGTATAGTGGTATTGGACTTAAGGCCCAGGGGCACAAGAGTGTGACTGTAAGCGCGACAAGTTCGATTCCAACTCGAGGAAATGCAATATTATCATTTCTTCCATGTGACGTCGAGGCAAAGCGCGGCGTTGAGTTCCGCCATTCAACACGCAATACCTCCAGAATACAGCGCAAAAATAAAAATAGACGACAGAGTGTCTAAATACTACAGCGTCAAGATGAAAAAGAATCAAATACTCTAGACTACGTAAGCGATATACGAAGATGCCAGACACTAACAGTTTACATGTGCACTTTATTGCATATAAATACGCTTCGTGATATCTATATTATACGAGTATTGCATTTACAAAGCAATGAATATATTTTTAACCACAATGGAAAATAAAAGATAAGTATGAAACGGCCTAACAAAGACGCGTTGTTAGTACGCAACGCCATACGTAAAAAAAACGTGATATCATTATAGTCTACTCCTTAACATATTGTACTTTGCAATCAACTGACAACAAATTTATATTTAAAAAAATAAAAAAATAGAAAGTTATTTTTTTTTAACTTCACTTCACTTCACGCTGTATCAAGCATATAATAGTGTAAGCAAGAGAAGTTTGTGTCAAGATGGGTGGGGGGAACTGTCTCCTCTTTCCTCCAAATTTTCCGAGGCATTGCGCGTTGAGTGGATGTGGAAGTCTATTAATAAATAATAATTCATTTCTCCGAAGGGGAATCGAACTCACAACTTACAGTCACACGCTTGTGCCACTACGCAAAGACGACCTCTGAAATTTTGTACCGATTATATATTTTAGTAATAATTTTTCAAGGAGACGCGATGGCTGCTCGCCAATGTCAATCAACATTTTGCATTGTAGAGATTGGAAAGAAGACTAGATGAAACACTGCGCAAGTTATGGCTATAGATTTATAATTCTTTGAAGAAAAAGTGAAAATATCAATTGTTACTTTCTATAAAAAAAAGTGTTAGTTTAGATCTAGTTACTAAAAACACTCTCTTTCTATAGGACTTTGTGAAAACACTTGGAACTTAAAGAGATTAAAAAACAGGTTAGTTATTTTTAGATTCATGTCAACCGTACACATTACTCTCTAAACGCACAGACTATAGTCTACTATAGACAAAGCGATAAGTGGTGATGTAACCAGTTTTACTGAATAAATAAATCGAAATAATCTTAGTGGCAAGTGGATATTGACATTCGATAATTCATAATTTATTTACTCGTATCCTTTGGAATTAAATTGTAACTTCAATTATAAGCCCAATTATTATTAAAAACCTTAACAGCGTCACGTATCCAGCACACAGCAGGGTAGACGGAGAGGGAACCTAATGTTAAAACACTCTGTTCCACACTTTCCGCAGAATTCAAAAGGCAACGTTTGTCGAGCGCCACTCAAAATTGCGTTTGTCGATGCAAAACCAACAAACCAACCAAAGCGAAGAAATGTGAAAATTATATTTTATTTTAAATATACATTTCATTTCCGAGTGGGGATCGAACCCACAACTAGTTGCATTTACAGTCAAACACTTATGCCCCTGCGCCACGACTGGCCTTAATATCTATATAATCTTAGCAGCAAGTGGATGTCAACAACATTCGATAGTTCACATTTTATTTATTCATTGCTTTTGGAATCTAATTGTAACGATGACTATCAATTATAGCTTAATTATTATTATAAATCTCAGTATAACAAAATTATATAAATATTTAACAATTTTTTTCCTGGTGTCCTGTTATATCACGCACACAGCAGGGTAGTCATATGGAACTTTCTATTACGACAATTGGTTTCCCACTTTCTGCCGATTTTTTTGAGTTGAGAGGCGGAGCTAAACGCCGGGTTTTTGCCTTGGTGCAAGAACGAAGAAATTAAAATATTAAGAAATAATAATTAATTTCCTCGAGTGGGGATAACCCCCACAACGATATCGTTACAGTCACACCCCAGTGCCCCTGCGCCACGACCGAGTCTATTTCTAAGTAACCTATACAAATAAAGAAATAATAACGTTGTGTATATATATATATATATAAATATTTTTTTACCTATTTATTTAATTATAAATAGATATATCAGAGAAGTTTCTGATGATGGCACTACAATACAGATTAATTACAGCTCTAAAGATTAATAAAGCTTTATTCTGCCGCAACTACGTTCAATTTTTAATTATAAACACTCGAGTTTTACTTTATGCTCATAACAAAAGAATGTATTATATAAATATTTTACTTTCAGCTCCACCTTATATCTCACATATAAATATATAATAACAGGAGGAACATAGGGTTGGGGCACTCCCTACTTTCCGCAGAATTTTCGAGGTATTGCTTGAGTCAACGCCGAGCTACGTCTTGTTACCAAAGCAAAGAAAAGAAAATATTACATAATTCAGTATCTAAGTGGGAATCGAATCCAAACCGTCACATTTACAATCACACGCTTGTACCCCTGCACCACTAACTGCCACAACTTCTATAAAAAAAAACCATCTTCTCGCTGTATCATGCAGGCTGAAGGAGCACAGCGTTATAATACTCCGTTGCCCGCTTTCGACCGCATTCTCGACACATTGCATCTTGAGTAGCTGAACCCAACGACGAGTTTTGCCTTGTCACCAGAACGAGGAAATGAAAACATTAAATAATTAATTTCCCCGAGAAAGAATCGAACCTACAATCTTCGCGTTCACAGTCACTCAATCTCTATTAACAACTATAATAAATAAAACCACAATATTCCTCACCTGAGACACTGTATCAGGGTCATCCTGGAGGCGGTCCGCGCGTGGCCAGCCCTCGCGCACTGCTGCACCTGGTAATTGTAGGACATCAGCATTCGATCGGCCTGCCTGCTGTAGGCGAACATAGCCCCCATCGTACGTCGGTAGCCCCATTTGGCCTCCTGTATTACACGTTTAATCAAATTGCCGCTCCGCCGATCAGTTTGGGGGCAGAGGCGGGCAGGTTTGACGATCGTTGGGCAATTAGATAATTGACCAACATATACTATTAATAGTTAAAATAAATAAATAAATCAGCTCCATCCCGCACACAGCAGGGTAGACAGAGGGAACCTAGTGTAAAGACACTCTGTACCCCACTTTCTGCCGAATTCTATAGGCATTGCGTGTTGAGTGGCAGAACTCAACGCGCTTAGTCTCCACACCAGAGCGAAGAAAGGGAAATATAAATTTAAGTAAATATTTCATCGCCTCGAGTAGCGATCGAACTCACAACCAGTCGGTTTTACAGTCACACTTCGTGCCGCTGCGCCACGACTGACCTCAAGTAAGAAAGTAATGTTAAAATAATATTATCATGAGTATTTTGTTATTACTGTACAGAAACATTAGTATGTATAATATTAGTTTTTAACGGCACCCAATAACTACTTGCTTAAAATATATATCTACAAATTTTTATCATTGCAAAAAAGTTTAAACTTATTATTTAAAGTGTTTTAGTACCAATCTAGCTCTATAGTTTTTAGTTTCACAAGCGGCATGCAGTTTATAAAATAAAAAAAAAACTATTTATAAAAATGAAAACTCCGACTGCATAAAACTAAAAAGAAAATAAACAAGCCCAATAGCTTATTAGGATTAACAGTCGGGACCTCTTTAAATTATGCGAGGTTCCTGATTAAGATTTTATTGATTAAAGAATTAGTTATAGGTCACGACTTATACAAGATACGCGCGAGAAACATAACCCTTCCTTAGCAGTCGGGAAAAAGAATGTAGTAACAGAAATATTATGAACATTTATCTAATTTAATCTCTTTTTGACGTCGCGAGTTAGATGAACTCAACTATTCACTACTCAAACCCTTCCAGAAAAACGTCTGTGTTTGAAGAATATATTAAAAGTCTAATCTAGGTCAGTATTTATAAACCTCTCGCAAATCCGAGATCGACATGGAGATGCCGTTTTCTTTCATAAATTATGAATAAAAACAGCATCTCAAGATTGATCTCAGAAAGCGGTTTACAAATACGGACCATAGATAGAAGTGACAGCTAACAGTTAAAGAAAACTGATAAAGCGTACTTGTTCTAGTAACATTATCTATAGGAAATTAGTCATAACACTAACTATCGGTTTAACTGACATCACAACCTTATTAGTTTTGTTTACAATTTGAGTGCAGCTATAACATATCAGTAAATCAATTTAAGTTATATAATTCTATATTTTATCTTTGAGAATTATAATATATGCCTATAGGTATAGGTACCTATATATATACTATTCGCTATACCTTAATAGGTACTATTATTTATCATCTTGATATTTGCAAAATAACCGTTTGTTAATTATTAATTTGTTATATAATTAGGAAACAATAATTAGCTTTAGTATATGAAATGCAAACATTTTGTCCGAAAATTATACTCCTCGTTACCATCACGAAGAACATAAAAAAAATGTTTGACAAGGAAGTACATTTTGTTTTACGATCATAACAGTCAGTTTATGTCGGCATAAATTCTTAGAAGTTCTTTTTTAGCCTCGACCTGTATCCCACACATAGCAGGGTTGGCAAAGTTAACAATGGGAACCTAGTGTGAAAACATTCCGTTCCCACTTTCCGCTGAATTCTGCCGGCGGAACCCAGCGCCGCGCTATACCTCGTTGCCAGAGCAAGGAAAATTAAAAAAAAGTGGGAAAATAAGTGGTAAATAACCCACAACATGTCACGTACCATCACAACCACGTGCCCCTGCCCCACGACTAGCCTCAAACAGCCCTATTTAAAACTCGCCATTTGCCATTCCTTTTATAACTATAATTTCTTGCACGATAGAGAAGGTCAGACGGCCATGCAGCCTTTGTTCAGAAGAGGTATCTATTAATAGTTTACGGGCACTAACTGTCTTAATGTCAAAGGACTCGGGTTAAACACGTGTGCAAATAAGCAACCGTCGAAGTCGTTGCAACAAACGGTCGATACCTATGCGTTATTCATGGACTAGAAATTGGATGGATTCTTGATTTATTCAAATTTATCGTATAGTTAGTTACCTTATACGATTACCAGCTATTATTAAATATATACAGCAATTTACAAGAGAATTTCTCTCTTTTTTATTTAATTTCTCTCTCTTTTTTAGATATCTGTTAAGGGCTATACGGCTATGGGATACAGCGTGAAGCTGATTTATTTTTTTATTTTGTTAAGGGCTATTGATTATAAGGATGATGATTTTATATTTTTGGTTTTGATATTCCCAATAACTCTGTTATAAAAATATAGTCGACCCTTTGTTTAATAATTATTTTTTTTTAAATAAGTTTATAGACTTTCCACCAGGTGACACTACTAAACTGACGATTCTGATGCCAACGGTGTAGTCGAAAAATTCAAGATGTACCTTAGACTTTTAGACTTGGGGCGGAGAGGTTCTCTAGAGTAACAAATTGTATAAGAATTTAAGAATTACATTGTTCAAGCTAAACGGTATTTTGATCAAGAAATAAATATAGTTGGATTACACTACTGTCTAACTTCTTTAAAACATTTATCAAACACTAGGAACTGAACGCATTTGGAAACGAACACTAAGTTTTTAGAAATATTAACTAATACTTGAGGTATACGAAATACCTTAGAAAATTAATATTTTAATAAGTATCAGGCGAAAAGTGTAACTAACGTATGTAAGAAGACGTAATATTATGTTAGAAAACGTCAAAACAATGTAACGACAAACAACAATAGGCAATAAAAATCGTAAGCAGTAGGTACTTCTTATTTAAATAGGTAGGTTAGAAATATTTATACTACTAATAATACCTAACATATGTAATATTATACCTAAATATAGTGTTAAAGCTAATCGTGGCGCAAGGGCATAAGCGTGTAATTGTACACGCAAAAGGTTGTGGGTTCGATTTTCACTTGAAGAAATGAAATATTTAATATTTTCATTTCCTCGCTCTGGTAACGCGGCTCCAGAATTTGGCGGAGTGGGGAACGGAAGTGTCTTTAATGAAAACAGAGTGTACACTAGGTTCCCAGGTTCCCTCTGTCTACCCTGCCATGTACAGGATACAGCGTGAAGCCAAAAAAAATATCTTACGCAATGTCACTATTGGGTTACAACTAGGCTCAAACCGTAACTAATACCAGTAACATGCAACGAAGGGTCTCGATTGTGAAATAATTATGGTTTGTTGAATGTGTCATTTTTCTAAGTATTATATCCACGAGATCCAGTTAGAATTTAGGAGTAGTTATAAGAAACTTTAGATATTAAAAATATATTGCATAAGATTAAAAATGTTTACAGCATGTTGTAATTTGAAAATGATGCAATTTCGTGTAGTATATTTTTATTTAAATTGTTTTTTAGAATAAAAGAAAATAAATGGAAAGTAAAACATAATATACTACCTATGCCAACAATAAAATCAGTTTTAAAACTTTAAAAATGCCCATCGAGAGTTCCATACCAATTTCAGGATTGTAGATCAATGGAACACAAGTTCGACTTATTAAAATTGACAAAGTTAAGTTTCAGGACGTATGCGCTCATTTTGTATTATATTAACTTTTTGAAGATTTTGTAACGATACTTTTAATGAAATACCTCTAAAATTCCACTTATACTATTAATTTCAGCTTAATACCTTTACCTCCCTCAAATCTATATCACACATATACCAGGGTATGCTGAAGGAACATAGAGTTGAGCCACCCTACCCCTACTTTCCGCAGTATTTTCGAGGCATTACTTGAAACAACGCCGCGCTTCGTCTTGTTGCCAAAGCGAAGAAACAAAAAATATTACATAATTCAGTCCCTGAGTGGAAATCGAATCCAAACCGTCGCGTGTACAATCACACGCTTGTATCCCTGCACCGCTGACAACCACAACTTCTATAAAAAAAATCCAGCTTCCCGCTGTATCATGTAGGCTGAAGGAACACAGCGTTATATTAATTTCAGCTTAATACCTTTACGCAACCTCAAATGGTCTAGACAGAAGGACAAACAAATAATAAAATTATCCACAGGGTTCCGCCTTTTCCTTTTGAGGTACGGAACCCTATTAATTATGATAAAAAATGGATAAATCATCAAAGTATGCTGTAAAATGTGATTAAATGATACCTAGGCAATAAATAAATACACACAACACGGCGCGCCGCTACGGTATTATGCAATATACGAACTATATTGACAATAGTAATCCGATATTGCAGAAGTTTTATACGTTACCTAGTATACCGCATATACTTATGACTTATAGCAAAAAGTTGTATACAGATGCCTTGTAAGTTATTTCTTACATTCATACATTTTGCAGAAAAGTTAAAAACGAAACGTAGTGACATAACACTCACTTCTTTTCATTGGGACCATTTAGTACATTCTGATCCGGATTTTCACTCGGATCCCGGCTTTTTCGAGTCAAATCGGTTAAGTTAATCATTGGACCAGGGATTTCTAAACATCTGCTTGTGGGTTCGATCCCGACTCGAGGAGATGAAATATTTACTTAAATTTATATTTCTATTTCTTCGCTCTGGTGTCGAGGTTAAGCGCGGCGTTGAGTTCTGCCACTCAACACGCAATGCCTCCAGAATTCGGCAGAAAGTGGGGAACGGAGTGTCTTAACACTAGGTTCCCTTTGTCTACCCTGCTGTGTGCGGGATACAGCGTGAAGCTATTGCTCTACGTTGAACTAAAAACCATAGTGAGCTGTTCTGGAACTAAGTATTTATAACAAATACATGTATATTTTAAAAATATCTCAAAGAAACTTATATGTCTAAATAGTATATATAAAGTAGTACCTTAAATTATGATCATAAACAATTATGTACCTTAAATTATGATCATAAACGAATGATCTAATAATCTTTTTCACTCTGTTTTTATTTCCTATTTTTATAAAAAAAAAATCTATGTTAAAAGAAAATGTTCTATTTGTGACAAACGCTAAGCTGACCTTCTCCAGGCTTAAGATGCCCTGACGAGATATAGAAAGTCTAAAGATCTTTCCCTGGAGGTTCGCCAAACATACTTGTGGTTCGATGTATGCCTATATCGATTTTTGTTTCGGCCTTCTGCGTTGTGCACGACTTAATTTAGATGGACGATGACGTGTCTAAATATAATACATATTTTATTAAGTTTTTTTTATAAAGTTGTCAATGTGTGTAGAATGCTAAATTCCTATATTTTTTTCAGACACTAACTATAAAAAATTTTTTTTGGAAGTGCTAATAGAAAACTAATAAAATTAGAGGCTATTTCTGTGAAGGTGAACTTAGGTGTAATATTTTTTTTATTTTCACAACTTATATATATTATTTGGTAATGATGTTAAATACTAAGCCAGGATCACTCATGTAAATGTCACTATTTGATTTGATCTCACCTTTAAGATGCTTATATTCGTTGTGGGATCTGGGTTATAATTAATATAATAATATTCATTTTATTAAATGTTTGTAGCCAGTGTATACAGTTTACGTACCTAGGGTTATTTTTAGTTTAGTTACTAAGTAACCAAGAGGCCAGTCGTGGCGCAGAACACAAAGTGTGACTGCAAAATCGACTAGTTGTGGATTCGATCCCCACTCGAGGAGATGAAATATTTATTTAAATTTATATTTTTATTTCTTCGCTCTGGTGTTGAGACAAAGCGCGGCGTTGAGTTCCGCCACTCAACACGCAATGCCTTCAGATTTTCGACGAAAAGTAGGGAATGGAGTGTCTTAACACTACGTTCCCTCTGCCTCTACCCTGCTGTGTGCGAGATATAGCGTGAAGCTGATTTAATTTTTGGATTTAGTTACTAAATACCTGATCGTAGTATACATACTTCGTCAGATGATCACTTCAATCGAATCTTGAAGGAAAACAAGTAGTCTTAAGGAAAATTACAATAAAGATCCATCAGCAGCCTTACAAGATAATTGTCTCCAACGGAGTGATTCACATGTTTTGATAGGTATATTTATAGAAAAGCAGTCAACAAATTAATCAAACAGACTACACAATATAACGAAACTATGTATATATACTTTATAATGGCTTAGAGAAGATAATTTAGGAAAGTACGACTTTTTAATGAACCTTGGATTTATAATATTTGCAAAGATAAGAGCTAGTTCCGAGTGCAATAAAGCAATTCTAATATTGTTCCGTATTTACCTTTCAAGTTATTTCACAGAGTATGTAGAAATATGAATAGTGATGTACAAGGATGTTATGTATTTAATTGTGAATTTGATTTAATATAAACGCTACCGGCAATCTGTATTTTTCGGTATTCTATACAGTACCTCGGCAATGTATAGAATATCTAAAACGTGTAGGTAATGCATAAAATATTATGTCTTTTTTTTTTATTTTGCCTAGGTATTCTATAAAATACCTAATGCACAGCCGGTAATGTATGTATAAGACGACGGCAATGTAAGATAGACGTACGGGCAGGCGTGCATAGTGTTGCGACTTGTTTACTTACTTGCATTTCATGCAGATTTTTGCATATATATGTGTACTAACGCCACCGCAGCTACAGTATTAACGGATTTGAAGTGGAAGTTAGGTTAGGTTAGTTATTCTTAATTTTTAAAGTTTTTCAACTCAGCTTCACACTGTATCCCGCTCACAGCAGGGTAGGCAGAGGGAACCTAGTGTTAAGACAGTCCGTTCCCCACTTTCTGCCGTATTCTGGAGGCATTGCGTGTTGAGTGGCAGAACTCAACGCCGCGCTTTGCCTCGACACCAGAGCGAAGAAATGGAAATATACATTTAAGTGAACATTTCATCTCCTCGAGTGGGGATCGAACCCACAACCAGTCGGTTTTATAGTCACACTTTGTGCCCTTGCGCCACGACTGACCTTTTCTATTTAATGCCATAATAAATGATTAAAAAATAAATTAATACATAAACATAAAAGTGAGTCCAGTGTAGCTCTATACGCCAAGTCGGTGTGCGTAACAATCGCCAATCAGAGAAAACAAGCTATTTACAGCCGGGCCTTGAAATAGCTTCATACACTGTGACATTGGGCAAGGTCATCACTTATCTCTACGATCTGAGCCAATTAAGTGTACACTTGATTTCAAGTATGCACTTACAGGCTATCTAGTGGGGGGAGGGGGGTTTTAACAGTAAAAGGGCAAGCAACATACAAACTCCCCCCCTATAGCAAGGGGATCAGAGGGAACCTAGTGTTAATACATTCTATCCCCCACTTGAAACATAAAAATCGAACCCACAACCCTCACGTTGACAGTCACACACTTGTGCCACTGTGCACGACGGCCTTTCCTCTCTTAATTCCTTAAATAAGTCAGAAAATTCAACAGCCAGTCACCCGTGTCATCTTTTCCAAACCACAAACGCATTTTTCTGGTTAGTTAACAAACATACATTTTTTGTAATATTAAAAAGTTATTATAAGTAGTTAGTTAGAGGCCGGTCGTGGCGCAGCGGCACGAGGTGTGACTGTGAAACCGACTGGTTGTGGGTTCGATCCCCACTCGAGGAGATGAAATATTTACTTAAATTTATATTTTCATTTCTTCGCTCTGGTGTCGAGGTTAAGCGCGGCGTTGAGTTCTGCCACTCAACACGCAATGCCTCCAGAATTCGGCAGAAAGTGGGGAACGGGAGTGTCTTAACACTAGGTTCCCTCTGCCTACCCTGTTGTGTGCGGGATACAGCGTGAAGCTGATTTTTTTTTTTAATAGTTATTATTATATTGAAGTTTTGTACTTGATATATAGGTACTGATATACTTAAACAAACCCACTGTTAAGGTTGAATATGCAAATGAAATTATATTTACCGCTGACGACTATTACATATTATATTAATATTATTATATGTATGTAATAAAGTCATTTTTTTTCCTTAACACAAATTGAACTGTTTATCTAATTGTAAGAACTTATACTATATTACAATTATTTGTGTTATCTAATACAAAGAAGATAAGATACAAAAAATACAATATATTTTCTAAGTTATATTTACATCGTTTTTAGTAGGTGGGACTATGAGAAAAGTGAGTGGAGGGACAGACTGACATGTGGACTTTAGTAGTAAGTATTCTTTGTGATAAGAAATCATGATAATGATTACTGCATTGCAATTGGTGCTATATTTTTTTATGATAAGAATTAATTTAATTATCTCTATAATATGAAATGTTTATTTATTTTGTTTATTTACAAGGACATTTATAGCGGTTTCCTTGTTAGTTCTTAAATAAATTTATTTGATAGAATAATATCTAAATATGTTTAATATTAATATATACGTAGATACAAGAAATTGTAAGATAAAACACTATGTTGTAATTGCAGCCTCGCGTACAATACGGTCAACAAATCGTGGCCGCCCCGGCCGCAAGTAAAATTTTCTGAATTTACGCACCTAGGTCACTCAGGAAGCAAATTTTCAATAATTGAAGAAAAATATTAAATAAATTCAATATTAATTAAGAAAAATCCTAACACAAAATCTGCGCAGCCGTCTACAACCAACCTCAGGGCGGCCAATACTTGTCGACCGTACTGTATTACGCTACACCGAGATAACGGGTCAACGATCTCATTAAAATGCGCCCTAAGCAGCCTAGTCTAGGTCTGTATAATAATGAATTGATTCGAACCCATCTCAGTACCAGCTTCTAACCGGTATGGATTAAAAATAGAAACGCACCGCGACATAAGATATAGATATAGATAGGAATGGCAATAGAAAATCGATTTTATATTTCCATATTGTGCGAAAGAAATATGCGTTTGTGAAGTGTAATTTTTATTTTCGATACAAGTGCACAGTTCAGATATCCTTGACACATTTTCTTACATGCTTTTAACGAAAATAATACATGCTTTCTGATTACTGTATATATCGATGTATTTATATCAATACTAGTTTTCGATTGCGGTTTCGCCCGCGTGGTCAAATAGAAATAAATAACTTATAAACTCTTTCGAAAATTTAACTTTCCATACAACATACAATGATATTACTAATTTGATTTAAGATTCAAAAAGATAAAAACTCGTAAAAAAACAGGTTATAAATATGATTTTAATTTATACGCACAAAAGATTTATAACATTGTGACGAAGCTTATTTTCGTGCTTTATATTTGGCCCTGTCTCAGTTTATAGCATTGAACTAGTCCGTTGTTACGATAAATAAGTAAATATTAAAAAACGAATAAGGCAGCAATTGATTAAAATCGATTATGAAATCTCTTCACGCTGTATTCCCCGCATACAGCAGGATAGGAAGTGGTAACTTAGTGTTAAGACACTCCGTTCGTTATTTTCCGCGCAATTCTGGAGACATTGCATATTGAATGGCAGGAAATTTAACACCGATCGCACAGCCTATTGCGTTTACGGTCACACTTTGTTCTCCGGCGCCATAACTGGCTACAAATCTCTATGTATATTTATCTGTATATTTAAGAATAAAGTGTGTATATATATATATATATATATATATATATATATATATATATATATATATATATATATATATATATATATATATATATATATATATATATATATATATATATATATATATATATATAAATTTTTAGATATTTCTAAGTTTTTATATTTTCAATCACTAATGGCCAGTCCGTGGCGCAGCGGCACGAAGTGTGACTGTAAAACCGACTGGTTGTGGGTTCGATCCCCACTCGTGGAGATGAAATATTTACTTAAATTTATATTTCCATTTCTTCGCTCTGGTATCGAAGTTAAGCGCGGCGTTGACTTCTGCCCTCAACACGCAATGCCTCCACAATTCGGCAGAAAGTGAAGAACGCAGTGTCTTAACACTAGGTTCCCTCTGCCTACCCTGCTGCGTGCGGGATACAGCGTGAAGCTGATTTAATTTCAATCACTAATAAAAAACCAATTTAAGACCATCATTCGGTCAAAAACCTTAACTATTTACAGTCTTGTTGCTAATATCAAGTAAACTAGATTTTCTAAAAGTTTGCCCCAACACATGCCAAATAGTTTTGGCATGATTAACAAACAAACCCAACTAATAACGTCGATAGTAAATGATTTATGATGAAAACATGTATTTATATTTGTACGTTCAATTTTGATTATAGTGCATGGAGGTAGTAGGTACATTTTACGACCGTATCTAATTTTGTTTACAGAAGTACTTAGTCGTCTGTTTGTATTTCTTTAGTAGTAGTTTTTTTTAATTAAAATACAAAGAAAAATATTGTTTAATTATTATGTTTAAAACTAATAGATTTTTGGTTAAAGGAAATGTGATCATTAAAATTTATTACTAGTAATGGTACTAATCTGACTGTCGGTTAATAAATGTATACAAAGTTTATCTGATATATTTAAGGATATATAAGAAATACTGTATTCATTTAATTGATAAATGTTACAACATTCATATTTTACAAAATTCTCATCAATCATTAATGCTCCAGTATTGATATTATTAGGGGCTTATTGGTATATTAGGAATAATATCTTTCAATTGTCCATATTTCAACTTAATTGTTATTTACTTTTAATTGTAATTTCTTCTGAAGCCTATTTCTAAGCCGTTAAAACTTTATATTCACTAGGTGACCTGGGCACCCTCCATTTTTTGTGTCTGTATCACAAGTCTATACATCAATGGTTCTAATAGGTTATAGTGTAAGCTTTTATAGCCTTCCTCATTAAATTAAATATCCAACACATAATGAATTTTCCAATTTGAACAAGTAGTTCCCGAGATTAGCTCATTCAACCAAACAAACTCTTCAGGTTTATAATAATGTTAGTATAGATACAGATTGGTAAAGACAAAAAAAAATACCTAGAATATAGAAATAAAAAACTGCTTTTTGGCTTATCAGACCATTACTGTGAAATGATTGTTAGTACAATAAAAGCTTCATTATTATGCATTTGCAAACTATACTGTTGAATAAACAACAATGATAAGCAACTACCCATAGAAGGTACTATTTATATGGGCCAATTAAATATCTGAACAACAATAAGATAAATGGTACCTGAATGTTTACAGGAAACTTAGTTGAATAGACATTGTTGTTTAATGCACATCGTTGATAGCATCAATTTAGTGATTAAATAATTATTAGTATTAGGTAATTGATGGTACTTATCTAAATTATGACAATTTTGTTGTGTTTATCAAGTATAAATATTTCAGTATCTATATAAACATTATGAATTTATTTAGGAAACTGGTAAGAAATACTTGTTGGATGTCTAAGTGATGTCTATAAATTTATATTTTAGTGAAAGTAGTGTAAAAAAATATGAAATATTAAAAAAAATTATGACATTTTATATATATAGCTATGAATTCCTATCTCTTAGATGTTCAAGAGATAGTATAATAATAATAATAATAAAAAGCCTTTTATTCCCAAATAAGATAACAATTTTTCTATATTTAAACAACTCTGTATATATGCTATAATAGGTCTCTTATCTGGGTGTGCCTTTTGGCATAGGCCTCCTCCAACAACTTCCACTGCTGCCTGTCCTGAGTCACCCGTCTCCATCGTGGGCCAGCAGTCCTTTTCAGGTCCTCTTCCCATCTCATGCATTGTCTTCCACGGTTCCTTTTT